>BMAC01000626.1:201036-289846 GCA_014905375.1 Phtheirospermum japonicum | reverse complement strand
TATTAATTAATATATTAGAAATTTTAAAGAAAATAATAGCAAATTTTTTTTAAAATAGCCGCCAGGAATGCTGGCGGCCTACCCGCCAGTAATGCTGACGGCTTAGCCGCCAGGAAAGCATCAGACATTCCTGGCGGGCACAACCCGACAGGAATACTGGCGGGCTTTTTCTGGCGGCATAAGCCGTCAAGGAAACCGTCGGCATTCCTGGCGGGCATAATTTCCCGTCAGGATACTAGAATCCTGACCGCAAAAATACTGGCGGCCATTATCCGTCAGGAGGCCGTCAGTATTTCATATACTGACGGATTTGGCCGTCAGTATCGCCGGGTTTTTTTGTAGTGTCTATGGTCAGAATGTTCTTGGCAATGTTCTTCTATAACCATTTTATGGCAGGTTGGTTTTATCATTAAATATGCGAAATTCTCTGGAAAATCTAAGGCATAACATAAAATCAATATAGTTCATCATACATGGTCATTCAGAATCAAAAGGAGAAAATTTTAAGTTACAGAAGTAGCTCAGAAATTAGGAAGGGGTGCAATCGAATAACAATTCATCCACAGGGGCTTCTAGCTCGGCATCAAGCCCGGCTCTCAAGATTGCATCACCCTTGCAGTGGATCCACCACTTAGCTGTTACGGGCTGACTTCTATCACCTTTTCAGAAAGAGAAGGGAGGGAGCTCGGCGTTCATAGTCTTCACATTTGGTTCGAACTGGATGTTGGCTGCAGCAAGTTGAACCTTGATCCTCTCTATAGCAAAGTTGAACCATTCCTTACCTCTTTTCCCCATCTTACCTATGAAATGTGTTGTGTTCTTATACAGCATTCATCATCTCAGTCCTATAGACTTTTGTGAACTTTTTGACCACTTTGCTCTGTAGAAACGTGCAGTGACCTTCAATTAGTCCTTCATCACGACCGGCAGCTTTCCTTTCTGCAATCCCCTGTTGCCGAACTATGTGGCCCACTTCGTGCAACTACCTCTCTTTCTCCTACAACAGCTCCTATACCTTCCTTAGACAATCTTCCAAGGTCTCCACCTGACTCTTGGAAATATGCAACTCTTCCTACCTAGTTGCGAGTTGGCGACGTGATTCATCCAACTCTCCTTGTCAAGGATAGCTATTGAGTTTGTTTTTCTGCATGATTCACCAGCTCATCAAATGTTTTCTGGAGCTCGCTCTCGTAGGTCGTTGTTGATAAGTGGCTGGAAAGTGCGACCATCATCAGTTCCAACTACATCACGAAGAAGTAACAAGAGTATTATAGGTTGTATGTGTTATAAGGTGTTGAGATATAATATTTTGGGATATTAAGCTACTTGGGTCGTTGTGTATTTGTGAAGAATATATTTGATCTCGTCGGCACCAACACACTGAGCTAGATCCTTTTCCAAGTCGGGCGGGCTCGAAGTAGAGGGGTGTTTGCTTCGGAGGAGTTCGCTTTCCAACCTTCCTTTTACCTTTCCCCTTGTTGAGCACATCTCGGAGGAGCATTCTTTCTTCAGGGTCGACTGGCTCCTCCCAACCATCTCTCATAGCCAATGAGACCTCCACTTCTTCGTCCACGTCAATAGTAAGAGGTCGCAACGCTGACATCACTGTCGGACTCGCATCAGGCTAAACAGTAGCACCTCCCTCCGAGCTTGAAGATAGGCAGCTAGCGATGATATCGTCTGCATAAGGAAGGAATTTTATTAGTTTATTTTATTAAAGATGAAGTTAGAAGAATTTGTGATGACTTGGAAGCCTACCGAACTCAGATCTGGACAAATCCATAGGTCACTGGCTAAAGCCTACAGATGAATAAACCCTCTCCGAATCCGTAAGCCTCATTACGTTATAGGATTTGTGGCTCCAGCCGGCAAGGAGGTCGGAATATTGTTGGAAGAGAGCGGGTTGATGTTTAGGAGAACGTACTGTGTCTTACTTGGGAGTCAAATCTTGTCGTTCGGTAAGGAATGGCCAGGTTTCGCTATTATGGATAAAAAAGAATTTCGACCGCCATTCATGCACTTTTGATGATGGGTTCACTAAGAAGCGTGCTTTATGGCATGAGAAAAGGTAGAAAGAGCCTTTTTAGTATTTTACTTGGAAGCAAAACTTAAAAAAAAAAATGGGTCTGGCTGGATATCACGGTATGTACACAAAATTACGTAACCAACTACAAATATAAGGGAATTAAGGGTCATTTGAAGCAGGGGGACTCTGTACTTGTTTGATATTGCAACAAAAAACCAATGAAGAGGAAATCTAAATCCCGCCCTTATGAGTTCATCAAAAAGGGTGATATGACCTGGAGGCGGGTGTTCGGGGTCTGTTTGGTTAATGGTGGGATAAACCGGATTTGTAGTTTTGGGCATCTTAAGGGCTTCTACGAACGCTTGGAGGTTACTTCGATCAGGGAGTACCCAATGGTTTTGTGCGGCTATCCTAGTAGCTCGCGGAAGTGGAGGTAGGTCAGCGTGCGCCGACGGGGGTACTATGGTCATTGGGTTGGTAATGTAAAAGTCAACCTGGGAGTATGAAGATGTTTCGGGTTGTGATATAGGGATGCCTTCGGGGATGTTTTCAGTTAAGGCTTTGGTTTGAGCCTCAAGGTCGGTCCAGGGTACGTCTCCCTCCGGTTCATCAGTTAAACCGGGTTGAGGCACAAGAGAGTTTCTTCTTTTCCTATTGTACACTAAAGGGGTTTTTGTCAAGTCAGTATCGGAACGTGATTCTGGGTTTGGAATGTTAGGGTTCTGGAGAACGGAAGAAGATGGAGCTATGTTCATCGTTAACCAATCAAGGGGGGAGGGGGGAGACAGGAAATTCTCACTCAGCAACACAGCAATTTACAGTCAAATTAAAATAATTATTGCTAAAATAAGGTATTAGGGGGACTTACTCATCATCTTGATCGGTGGATTTGGTGCGGATTGATGGTGTTTCGCGAATCTTTGCAGAAGCTTGAGGAGATTTTTTTTGCAGAGGAAATGGCGTATTTTTGCTCTTGTTTCGCAAATGAGGCTAATTAAAGACGAGATAGAGTTTTGTGTTGGATGGCGCAAAAGCTGAAAGGACAGAAAGACTTTTTTCGATTGGTGGGAATGTTGGTAGGGTTCTTATGGGCCTTTCATTTTTGGGCCCACCGAATTAAATAAATTACGAGAAAACGGGCTGCTGACACGTGTCCGATATGGTGGTTTGACTTTCGAGTTAACTCATGATTACATTCTACTTGGGTTCCTACCTCAAAGAACCATAATATGAGGGACTAGCTGATACTACATCAAATATTCACATCGATAACATGCAGGTATTTATGTTTATTTTGGTAAGCGACCACATTTATTAGAAGGTGCAATCCTTCTGGGAGTTGGGCGAACTGTTTTGAAAGGTAGACCTGAAGTATAGGAGTGACGAGCTCTTATGCGAGGTCACATGATATAAGTGTTATTATACCAGCTCAGCGCTGAGTGATAGCTCGGCGTTGAGAGCTGAACTACATGGTTTTTGGGCTCTGATGGACTAATATAGGTTATTCTATGGGGTCCCGGCGGGTTTTTTATTATGGACATGGTTATTGGCCCAAAGCTAATATGGTAATTCAGCGAGAGCTCTATTATTTATGGGAGCTTAACATACAAGAGAAATCCTAATTGTAGGTCGTTGCTATTTATGGCATTACAGTTATAGTAGGAGAGTGGAACCCCACATTGGGAATACTTCTCTTATCTATATTAAGAGGACTGAGGTCTCATTCTTTTATCTCTAAGTTGATTTTTACATCCTACGTTTTGAGCTCACGCACTCTCTAATATAAGTATCCGAGAGCCTACGTCGAGGGCATCCTCCGCCTTGGCTTGGGTTTTGTTTTGCAGGATTTATCAGGTCGCCAAGAGTCACTTTGAGATCAGTCAGGTCGCTGCGCGTTTAGTTGAAGTTATTCAGGACGATGTTCACGTATTTGAGGTAAGGACATTCTATTCTTGAAGTACCAATATTTTTGATCGCATCAATTGGTAAGATGTGAGTATAATTAATTTACAGTCTTAGAAATTTGTGCAGTAAAAGTCATATAATATTATACAAATTACAACAATGATATAACATGATTCATGAATACCCATCTTAAAAAAAATACTTGCTATATAAATATAATAATAGTTATAATAAATAAAAAGATATGAGTATTTAATCTTTTGATTGAGTAAATAAATCGAAGTAGAAATAATATATTATATAAATAATCATTTAAAAAAATTTATAGTGGTACGGGTTAAGTATTACCAGGTAGCCCCAAGCTCCCAAACGGACTTGTTTATTAAATGTTGACCCGAACCATCGTCAAGTATAGACTTGCCTTGGACAAAAAAGCAAGTTCATCACGGGCCGAGTTTAATCCACTTACCTATAACTCTAACAAGAAATATACCGGCGCTTCGCGTGCGGATGAATATTCTAAGTATTTTTGTTGAATTAATGTTTATTATTTATATAAAACTATTTATGTGTTTATTAATAGTAATCAATCCTAATTTCTACAACTGTAATCATATTATATTATCAATTTACTTTAAAAAAAACTTATAGATATAAGTATTAACTGCTTATAAATAAGAAAAAAGATTATAAACAAAGAATATAAAGAAAAATTATAATTTAAATAATTTCTATTTCAAATAAATTCAATTACTATTTTTAAGATATATTGAAAATAAAATTTATCAATAAATTTAAAATGAAACAGTACAACATATATGAATTGGAAAACAAAATTACACAATTAAATTAACCAAAAATTTAGACATTGGGTTTAAATGTTTGAAGGATAAGAAAATGTGTTATAAGGAATTAAAATTTTTTAAAAAAAAACTTCAATATTTTAACGATTATTATTTTAAATAAATATAATGTAACCTTTCTTTAATATAATGAGAATAAAGATTTTTTAATAAATTCAAAATATATTAGTACAACACATATATGTAATATCAATTAGAAATCAGATTGATATTAATTAATTAAATATTTAAAAAAAGTTGTATTTATTAACAAAAAAATAAAATAAAAACAATAGTATTTGAGAGGGACTCCACCAAGATAATAGGAGAAGAAATAAAATGATAATGTCCAATTAAACAGTAACACATGTGTCATTCTAAACTTGTCAGGTGATGACTAAACTCAAATCCCTAAAATTTATTGAGGATTAATCTTACCTAATTGTGTAAGGATTTGTGGTTAGAATTTAATTGTGCCACATGAACACTCATATACGTGTGTGTGTATATGGTCCAAGGCTCATATCATATATAGTACTTGACTAATTTGTGCCTTAATGAAAGAAAAAGAGGGCCATATGACTTGGTCAATGAACCAAGGCCCAAGAGCCTTACCACCATTTTCTCTCTTTTTTTCTTTCAACCCACCACACCTCCATTTTTTAATATAAAAAATCATCCAATGTTATAATGACAAATGTCCTTCCCCAAATTTGCAGGCCAACTTTAATTAATAGGTATAGATTAACCCCTACTTCTGCCCTTATTCCCCCCAAAAAAAATTTATCACCATCTCATGAGTATATTAGTTATCCAGTCTCTATTCGCAATATTCAATTACTTGCATTCCGCTCGGTTTGTATTCACTCGTACCTGTTCGCATGTCAATTATTATTTAAAAAGTTTACAAAAAATCAAATTCATGGGACATGAGTTTTAGGTCGATTCGTGCGGCCCAACTCAAGTCCACCAGCCAAATTGAGAATTCCGCCATTTTCCAAAGCTTGACACTGCTAAAAAAAATAGAGTAATTTACATAACTACCTAATTTTAAAATAAGAAAATCAATTTTACAATGATAATAAAATTAACTTAAAAATACCTTGTTCACAAGATTTTTTTATCATAAATACGAGAGAACAAACAAACTGGCTCCTCAATTCTGTTTTCCAACCCTTCGAGTTATATATCAATCCAACTATCAACCCAAATTCTTCGTGCAACTCAATTAATTAATTGGTGTGAACTCAAATACCGAGAATTGAAAAAAATTGTATTGTAGTATATATCAACCAAAATACTACTATTTGAAAAGGTATTTTGTATATTTTTAATCGGAAGAGATATATCAACTAAAATTAACATTATATATCTACCCAATATATTACGCATTGAAAAATAGTTTGATGATATAAAAGTTTTATTTTGTATATCTCAATTAATTTGAAACTATATAAAAGTTTTATTTTGTATATTTCAATTAATTTGAAACTAACATCAGTATCAACTAAAATTAACATTCTATATCAAACCAAATACTGCTAATTGAAATAAGTTTGAGGGGATAAAAATTTTATTTTATATATTTCAATTTGAAACTATATATCAACCCAAATGCGACTTGAAAAAAAGTCTAACGTAGATAAAAGTTTTATTCTGTACATTGCATATTAACCCTACTTGAAAAAAGTTTTTAAAACAATTGTAAGTATATATCAACCAAATACTACTACTTGAAAATATATTTTGTATATTTTTAATTGGTACATTTCAATTAATTTGAAACTATATATCAACCCAAAATCGACCTAAAAAAGTTTCAGAGGAGATAAAAGTTTTATTTTGTATATTGTATATCAACCCACTTAAAAAAAAGTTTTAGAGGAGATAAAAGTTTATTCGACTTAAAAAAGTTTAAGAGGAGATAAAAGTCTTATTTTGTATATTGTATATCAACCCACTTTTAAAAAAAATTTAGAGGAGATAAAATTTATTCGACTTAAACAAGTTTATGAGATAAAAGTTTTATTTTGTATATTGTATATCAACCCACTTGAAAAAAAATTTAGAGGAGATAAAAGTTTTATTCGACTTAAACAAGTTTATGAGATAAAAGTTTTATTTTGTATATTGTATATCAACCCACTTGAAAAAAAATTTAGAGGAGATAAAAGTTTATTCGACTTCAACAAGTTTCGGAGGAGATAAAAGTTTTATTTTGTATATTGTATATCAACCCACTTGAAAGGAGATAAAAGTTTTATGTTGTATATTGTATATCAACCCACTTGAAAAAAAAATTAGAGGAGATAAAAGGTTTATTTTTGTATTGCAACTAATAAAAATTAGAGGAGATAAAAGGTTTATTTTTGTATTGCAACTAATAAAAAGTTTCAGAGGAGATAAAAGTTTTATTTTGTATATTGTATATCAACCCACTTGGAAAAAAAAAAGTTTTAGAGGAGATAAGATAAAAGTTTTATTTTGCATATTGTATATCAACCCACTTGAAAAAAAAAAGTTTTAGAGGAGATAAAAATTTTATTTTTGCATTGCAACTAAAAATTGTATCAGAGGAGATAAAAATTTTATTTTATATATTGCGATGAGATAAAAGTTTTATTATAAATAAAGTCAATCAGAATGAGAGAGTAGAGTTGAAAAGAGTATTCCTCATTTCTTTCTCTCATTCATAATCGTGTACGAGACTTAATTAAAATAATAAAAAAAAATTAATATAATTGTAAAAACTTTATGAGTCATCGTTAAAATGTAAAACAAAAGGTTAAATTAGGGTTTCTTGTAATTTTTCCAAAAAAACACTATCGGCCCTATCCGTTGGCCCAAAAGGCCCAGATCAATTTGGGCCGAAAATTATAAGCAGTGCGTCTCACAAGTCACAGGTGATCTCTTTCTCCAACTTGGTCTGTCGTGGAAAAAGAGCACAACACCAGAGAGATGTGGAAAGACAAGAGTCCCGGACTCAAGATTCTCTGGCTATGGACCTTCGGCACTGCAGCTAGTACTACTCACTCCTCTCTCTCTCTATCTCTTCCATTCCTTCTGCTATATATATATATAAATTTTTTTTTGATTAATTTCTGTCCAACACAGTTATGGTGACCAGCGTTGTCAAGAGTGAGAGACATGGAGCAGCTCATCAATGCCCAACAAGATCCTGTCGCCGATACTATTTCCGACAACAATGGCTTCTCGGAGTCTGCTCAAGTCATCCTAGGCATTGTCTCTTTTTTTGTGAGATTTCACTTTTGAATACCAGGTGTTTGATAAATTGCCTGACTGGCTTCTGTATTTTTTCTCTCAAATTCGCTTTGTTTTTGTCCATTTATGTTTAAGCTCTAAATTTGCTCAACTAAGACACCCAAACATTGTGTCTCTATTACTCTCCCCATCTAATTGAACTGCGCCACTCCTTTCTTTTTATTCATGTCTTTTCAAGATTTCTAGACAATTGGTAGTTTTAGGAACACATTTCACCAAAACGCATCATAGCTTTTGAGCAATTTCAAGTTAGTCTACATTTTTTTTAATGATAAGGATACTTGTTGGTTCTTCTAATAATGTCACTTGATTTGATTGAGCTTGCTTGCTAGTACAATTTATCTAGGTGACATAGCTTGTGTTGAGTAGAGCATGACACCGGAGAGTAGGGGTGTAAATGAACTAAACGTTCTTGTGATCGAGCTCGGTTAGAACTTGTTCATCTGCTTTCATTTTGTTAACAAACAGTAAATAAATAAAAAATTAGAGCTCGTTTAATAAATAAATAAACTAGAGTTCAAACAATTTTATGTTCGTTTAYTAAGAGCTTGTAAACAAATTGGTTCGTAAGTGTTYGTGAACAAACTCGATTAATAAGAAAATTGATAAGTTGAGAAGTCGAATGAATAATCAATATATCTCATAATAATGTTTCTTATTATTCTCTTATTGTTTAAAAATGAGATAATGAAAACAATAATTTAATAAAAGACAATGTGACCAAAAGGAAGGACAAAAATAAAATTAATGAACACAAAAATTATATTTTTGTCAACGTGTTCCAGTTGAATTCGAACAAAACAATATTCAAACAGATAGTTAACGAATAGTGAAGTAGAGGTGGGGTTGTCTAATCCAAGCAACATTGCTGATTGTTTTTCCTAAATAAATTCAACAACTGAAGTAAGAAATTAGAGTGGATTGGATATTAAGGGTAGGGCTGTAAACGAGCCGAACCGAGTCGAATTTTAGAGACTTTGAGCTTGCTCGTTTATTATCGAGCTCGAGCTTTTTTAACGAATATATCGATGGCTCGCGAGTTTAATCGAGCCTAAACGAGCTCAAAAGATATTAATTATTAATTAAATTATTCTTTACTTTATTACAAAATTAAAATAAAATATTTTTTAAAATATATAATACACCTACTAAGATACGTAAATAAATAAATTTTTATATATATTTCTATATTTCTCATATGAATAAGTATAAAAATTATAATTAAAATCAAGTTATTAGTTTAATTTATACGAATTTAATAACGAACTCACTTTACAACTCACTATCGAACCCGCTCACGAGCTAACGAGTCGAATACCATGAATCTTGAGTTTGCTCGTTTATTAAACGAGTCTTTTTAAACGAGCTCGAACGAGCTTTTATCGAATCGGGTAACGAATAGTTTACGAACTATTTAGTTCATTTACACCCCTAATTAAGGGTGAGATTGAGATTGTGTATGCTTTTATCTTGGAGAATTGGGGAATAGAAGGGAACAGTGGTTAAAATTGTTTTAAAAGAATAATTAAAATTTTGAATTGTAAATAAATATGAGATGAAAATGTAATGATTGAAATTAAAATACAACAAAATTAACAAACAAGATAACAAACGCAAATACGAACATATTCGTACACGTGTTAAGGATGAATTCAAACAAAACAATAACTATGGGACAGTAAATGAACAAAGTCAATCAGCATTGTTCGATTTGTTTATACTCCTAAGAGAGTGAAGTAGTGGTGGGGTTGTCTAATCCAACAAGCAACATTGGAAATTTGAAATAAATTCAACAAACGAAGCAAGAAATTAGAGTGTGATTGGATATTAAGGGTAAGGTTGAGATTGTCTATATTTTTGTTTCGGAAAATTAAGAATGGGAGATAATAGTGATTAAATTCGTTTAAGAATAATTAAAGTTAGGAATTGTGAATGAATATGAGATGAGAATGTAATAACTTAAATTAATTTAATATAAATAATTAATGGTTAGAATTATGCGAATTGAGATAATAAATAAATTGATTGAAAATTGTGTAATAATAATCAATAGTCGAATGATTTATTTTAGAAGAATGAATTGATAGATCAGTGGGGAATGTTGTGAGTGAATAAAACATAAACATTAAAATATATCTTAAAAGAACTCAAACTAAAAAGGAAAAATGAATATATAAGCAATGTTAGCCTAAATATTTTAGGGAACTTCTACATTACATTCAATTTATGATACCTCCACTTCTATTAACCAGTAAAATTGTTTAAAAATATCTTAATTTATTAATATGGGTGAGGTATCAAACTATGATTGGATTACCATACATGGGTATGGTATTGTGAATGTACTGTAGTCTTTTCCAATATTTTAATTGCCATTCCACTATATAAAAGTTTTCTTCTCAGGGTTCATTAGATATAAAAAGATTCAAAAATATGTTATTCACTTATTCTCAGGTTTCTCTCAACGATCTGACCTACGCGCTTTTCAAAAGTTAGCATATCATCCTTGTATATTAATGCAAAATTCTCCTAATCTATGTGTGTGATTCGTATATTTCGTTTGGCAAATAAAAAATTCTGGTGCTTCGTTTGCTTATGTGTCATTCGAACCTAATATTTACCTAATTTAATATTCATTTTAATTGTATCTTATCTAATTTAATTATTTTATTATATTTTTCCTTATTCAATACTTTTCTTTGATTATTCTAATATAAAAATATAAATATGTCATTTATAATTATTAGATAAGATCTAAATTAGTTATTTTAATTAAAATACAAACTACATATGAAATAATTTTAATTACAAAAAAAAATTATGAAAAAATTAAATAAGTTCTATTGATAATAGAATTTAAAATAATTTTATTTTTGGAGTTTCAAATATTCTATATAGGTAAAATACGAGTTATATATAATAATCTAAGTAAGTAACTAAATATTAGTAATGAATTCAAGCTAAACATAAAAATATTAAATTATATACTAATAATTAATAAATATTGATTAGACACCAGTACAATGCGACACAGGTCGAGAGTATGACATCTTTTGAATATCTCAAAGTATGTAACAAATAATTATTAACGAATTTATTCTAAATATTAATATATAAAATTATTTAATAATAATAATAATTAATAAAATAGATATTAGACACGGGTTTAGAATGTAACGCCTTTTGAATTTTGTAAGTATGTAACTAGGATTATTAATAAATTTAATTTAAACATCAAATACAAAATTATTTAATATTTATAATAATTAATAAATAAACTAGACATGTACAAGACACGGGTTGAGAATATATTATTTTAATTTTCTGTTTTAGATTTAATATTCAGTAATTATCACAAATATGTTTTACATTTATCTTTTAATAAGTTTCGTTTAATACACGGGTTTAACCAATTATATATTAATGTAAAATCCTCCTAATCAATATGTGTCTTCTTCGCTTGTATAATAAAAAATTTGGTGATTCGGTTGCTTATGTGTCATTCGAGCCTAATATATACTTAATTTAATATTTTTATTTTATTGTATCTTGACTAATTTAATATTTTCTTTTTATTATATGTAGCCTAACTTAATAGTGTTCTTTTATTATATTTTTTCTAATTCAATAGTTGGTAGAGCTTCGCTCTCTTGCAATTGGAGGGATAATCAGGCTCGAATTGATGACTTTCGCCACGTTTTCTTTTATACTTCTAATATAAAAATATAAATAAGTCATATATAATTAGTAGAAAAAAAATATAAATTAATTATTTTGATTAAAAGACAAATTACTTATGAAATAACTTTAATTAAAAAAAAAACTTATTTTATGAAAATAACTAAATAAAATGTATTTATAATAAAAGTTGAAATAATTTATTTTTAAAATTTTAAATGTTCTATATAGGTAAATTATGGTATATTTTCAATAATTTGAGTATTTAACTAAATATTTATAATGAGTTCAATTTAAATATAAAATAAATAAAATTATATAATAATAATTAATTAATATTTATTTATTATACAATGACACAATGCGAGAAGGTTTGAGAGTATGACACCGTTTGAATTTTTCAAAGTATGTAACTATAATTATTAACAAAATTAATCTAAACATAAAAATATAAAATGAGTTAATAATAATTAATTAATACAGATTAAAAAGGTTGAAAATATGACATCTTTTGAATGTTTATAAGTATGTAAATATAATTATAAATGAATTTAATATAAATATTAAAATATAATATAAATTAATAATTATAATAATTAATAAATTGAACAGGACACGGGTTGAGAACACGTCCTTTCAATTTTTTATTTTAAATTAAAACTTTGTAATTTTTACAAATATCTTTTATATTTAGTTTTTTATAAATCCCGTGTAATACACGGGTGTTAAACTAGTTATTACTATTTCACAGTAGAAATCACTATTCATCCGTTCAAGTATTCTAACTATCAATTATTTTCAAATGTTATTTTACTATTTTCATATCACATTAATTAAATCACTACGTTTCATTTTATATATTCACTTTCACAAAAATTTAATTTTCCCTCATAAATTCTTTTTACTATTCTTTGGCGGAAATAGTATTTTCAAAATGAAAATATCCAATAGCATCCTTAAGGAGCGCTTGTTTATGTTCTTCATTTTATAAAATTTTGAAAATAAAAGAGAATAATAATTAAATTTGAAAGAAAAATAAAAGGTTGAGATTGTAGATGGATATGACTTATGAGATAAAAATGTAATGATTGAATTTAATTTATTATATAAAGTAGTAAAATAATACCAATTGAAAACGATTGGTTATTTAGAGTTATGTGAGTTGATAAATAATAAAATATAAAAAATAGTCTAATATTAATTGGTGATTGAATTTAATTTTAAGATTTGAATTGAATGATTCGGAAAGATAGTAAATTAAAAATATAAATATTTAAATATTCTCAATAAAAAATAAAATTAGAAATTCTAAAATTGAAAACACATGCAAGTGCTGGCCTAGTCCACTTCAACATAGTCTTATTAAGAGAGAGACGTGTTAAAAAAATATATAGGGGTAATTATCTTTTACTCCCCAAATTACTGGATTTTTTTTTTTGTTTTTTATACGAAATATTATTTGTGACAAATCGACATATGAACTATATGTGATTTGTAGTTTGTACCCTAAGCCGTAATTGTTGTTATTTTGTACACAAAATCACATGACATGGCTCAATCTTGTGGCACGTCATCCGATTTCTGACACAAAATCATAATATATATATATATATATATATATATATATATATATATATATATATATATATATATATAAGGGCCAAATTGCATCGTATACTTTATAAAGTGATGTCTAAGAAAATAGTTTGTATGATACATTACGAGAACAAGTATAATTTGAGAGGGGAAAAAGAATATTCTGAAAAATATATTCAAATCATGTACCTCAAATATTGAATTTGAACAAACCAAGAATGTTGTGTAGAGCCCAAGAGATTGGAGAGAGAGTATTGAAACATGGACTGGGCTCACTATTTTTCTTTTTCACTGCATTCTAATAAGGGCACAAAATTAATCTTGATAGTTAAACAATAATGTTTATTTGTTCTCGGTTTGACATATAAGATTGGTATAATAAGTATTGAACACTTATTTATTATATTACTAAAAATAAATATTTAAATTAATAATTTTTAGTAATATTGCCAAGAGTCAAGTGGAGACCTTGGAATATTGGCTAAGGAAGGTATAAGAGTTGTTGCAGGAGAAAAATAGGCAGTTGCACGAAGTGGTCCGCATAGCTCGGCAACAGGGGATTGCAGAAGGGAAAGCAGTTGACTGTGATGAAGGGATAATTGAAGGTCGCCGCACGTTTCTACAAAGCGAAGTGGTCAGAAAGTTCACAGAAGCCTATAGGACCGAGCTGATGAATGTGTATAAGAACACAACACAAAGAGGTAAGGAATGGTTCAACTTTGCTATAGAGAGGATCAAGGTTCAACTTGCTGCAGCCAACATCCAGTTCGAACCAGATGTGAAGACTATGAACGCCGAGCTCCCTCCCTTCTCTTTCTGAAAAGGTGATAGAAGTTAGCCCGTAACAGCGAAGTGGTGGATCCCCTGCAAGGGTGATGCAATCTTGAGAGCCCGAAAATATAAATATTGATTCAGAGAATTTTGCATATTCAATGATAACACCAACCTGCCATAAAATGGTTATAGAAGAACATTGCCAAGACCATTTTCAAACAGTATCTGAAACTTGTCGCCCCATGTGGGTTTAAAATAATACCCACCAAATCACCATCTCGCACATTCACAACTCTCCTAGCTAACTCAATAACACCGACAAAATCATCACACTGAATATTTACAAATTTATTGGCTAATTCAATATTACCAACAATATATTCCAATGAAAAAATAAAAAAATAAACCCCTATAAAATCATATAATTTTCATCACATATAACTCTCACATTCTTCGCATATAATTCTCATAACCATCATATGTAGCTGTCATATTCATTAGCAAAAATAAAAAATCATAAAAAGCACAAACCATAATCATTGCATGTAACTGACATAATTATCATATGTAGTTGTCATATTAATAAAAAAAAATAGAAAGCACAAACCATATTCAGCACATGTAACTGTCATATATCATGGTGTCATATTCATCATCATAAGATAAAATCCCATAAAGTACAATCCATATTCATCATGTATAACCGTCATGCTCACTGCATACAACCGTCATATATCATCACATATAATTGTCATTCATCAACAGCAAGGAAAAATACCATAAAAGCACAATCTATGTTCATCACATATAACTGTCATATATCATCGCATATATGTTATAACTGTCATACTTATCAATGAAAGTGAAAAATCCCACAATGCATAAAATTATATTCATCACATATAGTCATCATATATTATTCACATGTAGTTGTCATATTCACCACATATAATTGCCATATTTATTAGCAAAAGAATAAATTCTTAAAAGTGCAAATTATATTATTACATATAATTATCAAATTTATCTAATATAACTATCTTATATCGCACGTTCACTTGCCATATTCCTTTGAAAATGAAAATTCCCCAAAAGTGCAAACATAATAGAAGAATTATGAGTGGAATAATTTACATCAAAAGCAAAAATAATTTAAAAAATGATTGAACTCGCAAACCGGGAAATTTTAGGGACAATCAAACCGGCCGCAAGAAATTAAAATCAAAATCAAAAACTAAAAATATAAACTAAAATGATGTACAAAAATGAACAGTTCAAAATAAAATTGGCATATCTTGCAATTGAATAGTAAAATTAGGTACTACATGTTACACCCAAGTGCTCCGTATAATTTGATGGATTGGGCTAAAAGAAATATAACTACGTAATTTAATTTATTCTGTATACGGTGATTTATTTATTTTATTTATACGATCTTTCTTTCTCCATTACAATAAAAAAGCGCTTACCAAATGGGCCCCACGAGACCACAAATATCTCAGCTTCACGGTCAACAGCTGCGGAGCACAGCATAGGTACATACATCGCTTATATCTTCTTTAAGAAAACTTGTCCGCTGCGCATCACTTGTTGTACTTTCCTTAAGACGGTGGTATCGATTCCTTTTACTTTTTATTCCCCCATTTCACACTAATATATATTGCAACTTTTCTCTGCCCCATCGAACAATTTGCATCACCTCCTCTCTCTCTCCTTTCTCTCTCTCAAACTTTTCCTCTCTTTGCTTTGCGTTGCGAGTCTCTTCAGACTCTGCCCACTCTTCGTTTTCGCTAAGTTCGGTTTATGAGGTGAATATTTCAACTGCAGATCCGTTTTTTTATTCTTATCTTGAAGTTCCTTGTGATTTAGTTTCACTGCCTGTCGATTTTTATTCTCAGATCTGCTACCCTATGCACCGATTTATTATTTATTTGTTGTTTAAGATGTGTATTTTTGATTAATTAATTACCGTGTGGTGGTGTTGATTCGTCTTCGTGAATTATGATAATTGGATCTTAGGTCTGTTTTTGATTTCTTGTTATATATTCGCGTGGCTAATGGTTCGTGTCCCTTTAGTTTTATAATTTAATATTAATTTTTTTAAAGTTTATTAATCTGTTGGTAGATCTTAAAGGAGAGTGTTTATCTTTAATTTTGACACCAAAATCTTGTCTGTAATGTCCCAGATTTGCTAATTTCATCATTTTTCTTTGTTTTTCTTGCCATGCAGCTCGAAGGAGAAACCCACTCTCGGGTAAGTCTCTTGACCATTTTCAAGAAAAGTATCTAATCGTAGTTTTTATTGAATGTTTGATATCCTGTTTGCAATTTGCTAAGTTTGAGCTTCTCTCGTACTCCATTTTGTTGGGACTGTGACCACGAAAAATTAGGTTTTGAATTTAAAAGCAAGTTGTGCTGTTTAAATCTTTTTTCTTCTTTTATTTTCTTCCCCAAAAACTGACATTTAATGTATTTCAATGCTCATGCTGCTTCCTCAGTTTCATCTGTATTGATGTTCGGTATTGTACCTGTAATTTCATTGCAGAGGCACGCGGATTAAGACCCGCAAACGGAATATTGCTGCGCCTCTGGACCCTGCAGCATTTTCGGATGCAGTGGTCCAGATTTATTTGGATAATGCTGGTGATCTGGTACTTATATATATTTTATGATTTTTAAATATACTGTTGATTTATTCAGCCTTTTGATATATGCAATGCATCATTAAGAATCCTTACTAACCAGGGTTCATTTCAGGATGTTTTAATTAATAATGATGTAAATGATTGTTCCCCAGGAACTTGTAGCAAAGAGCCTTGAATCCTCAGACCTTAATTTCTCAAGATATGGTGATACCTTTTTTGAGGTTAGTTTCTTAGATGTTGCTTGCTGTGTGTGTGACTCTAATAATTTGAAACTTGAAGTAGAATACTCATTGCTGCGTGTGATGTGCTTTCTTTATTACACGAAAGATTTAAAACTCAAATTATCTTTGCATGTCATGTCATGCTCATAGCATGTTTCAGTCAGTTAGATATACTCCTGAAGTTGTTTGGTTGACCTATCAAGTAGTATAATTTATTGTGCATTTTAATTTTGAAAACACGATTGTGTTCTATGTTTTGTTTACCCCGAGGCATCAGATTCTAGTTTGGTTATCAAGCATAGCTTCCTTCTGTTATGCTTATTTAAATTCATTTATCATCTGTAACAAAAGATTTTCATTTATGATGTTTCTTTTAGATGAGTTTGTTTAGCTTTGCAACTCCTTAGTTACTACTGCCATTTAAATCTCAACTTACTAAGTTTCTGGGTTACTTTAACATTTTTATATTTGAAAACTGCATGCTAAGATCTTTTAAATTGGTTGATGTTGTCTTTAGCTTGTCTTGATATGTTTTTTTTTCTCCTCTTTGGTTGACACCACTACCTTTGCTCTATTTTGATGAACTTGTTTATTAATGAATGCAGGTAATCTTCAGAGGGTGCCGTACCCAACCTGGCACGATCAAACTTGATGAGGGTGAACGCCATCCTTACTCCATTCTTGACTGTGAGCCTAAGCGTGAAGTCATTCTGCCGTCCGTGATATACGTACAGAAAATCTTGAGGAGAAGGCCTTTTCTCATCAAGAATCTCGAAAATGTTATGCAAAAATTCCTGCAGTCCTTGGAACTTTTCGAAGAGGATGAAAGGAAGAAGCTCGCAATTTTCACTGCGCTCGCCTTTTCCCAGAAATTGTCTGGTCTCCCACCCGAGCAAGTTCTCCACCCACTGCTCAAAGATAACCTTGTTGCCAAAGGGCTAGTCCTCTCCTTTGTCACTGATTTCTTCAAGGAATATCTGGTTGATAATAGCATTGATGACCTCATTTCAATTCTGAAGCGGGGTAAGATGGAGGACAATCTTCTCGACTTTTTCCCATCTGCAAAGCGGACACCTGAAGCTGTATCTGAACATTTCACGTAAGTGCAACCCCATCCCACGAACAACCCAATTTTGTTTGTAGTTTGTTTTTTTATATCAGTATAGTATATTGTTGCATATGATTTGGCTAGTTAGTTTTGTTCGGTTAATATTGCTGAGATTGCGCTTGACTGTATTGTGATGTTTATGTTGACCTCTTACGGTTGCATTTGAGAATCATGTTGAATCTGTTATGTCTATAATGCTGAGATTTCTCTCTCTCTTTTTGTCGAGTACATCCAAAAAATTTGTAGTTTTTTTTACCTCATTTATTGGTCCTGTAATAAATAAGAATATCTTTAGAAATCATACCCACTACAATATTAATATTATATTGTTGTAGAGCTCGGATCCATGAACATTCAACATTTATCTTTGCTAGGGTTTTTATGTTCGTCACAATAGCTAGTTGCTTTATATTAGCAGTGTGTGATAATGAGACAATATTACACTCGAGTCTCCTTTGTATCCTTTGAAGATAAATATACATATATTTATTTTCAGTTTGCTCTCTCTTGCAGCTTAATCTAATGTTCATTGAATTATCTTGTGTCCCAGCAAGGAAGGGCTTGCACCATTGGTTGAGTACAATGAGAAGAAAATATTTGATGTAAAGCTCAAAGAAATGAAATCTACACTAACAAGTCAGATAGCAGAAGAAGCTGATGTAGCTGAGGTCATCGAAACTGTGAAACAACATGTGAAAGATGCTAGGTTTCCAGATATCGAGGTTGTGCGAATTCTTTGGGATGTCCTGATGGATGCTGTGCAGTGGTCTGGGAAAAATCAGCAGCAGAATGCTAACTTTGCTCTGCGTCAGGTATGGTTTAGCAGTATTTTATTGCTATAGTGTTTTTAAACAATATGCACCATTTAATCATGTGAGATAAATTAGGGTGTGATGCACATTACAATTTTATATGATTTCAGCTGATGTAAATCTTTGAAGTTTTGTGCGTAACTTGGTTATTGATTTCTAAAATGCATTCGTTACACTTAACTCCCCTAAATCTCTATGGTATGTTTGTTTGCTTTCATGGGCGTCGCTACATGCTAATTTGTGAGGTCAAATGACCCCACCAATATTTAAAATATTTTTAGAGTATGTTTATAAAAATTTTTTTAAACAATATTTATTTATTGTTATATATGTATACCTTTAATATTAAAAGGATGGACAATTTAAATATATTTATGTATATGTTATAATATTAATTTCTTGATTAGTAAATTTGAGTATCATCTATCATATAAAGTTAACATGCTTCACGTATCCTCCTCAAAACTGAGCCAGATTTCATAAAGGACTTTTTCTGTACTTTGTCAATGATGATATAAGATTTTTGGTTTAAACGCTTATCATATATTTAACCGATCATTTGCTTAACAGAAATGACTGATTGAAAGGCTGTTATTGCTTCTTATGTTCAGGTGAAAACATGGGCTAAGCTGCTGAATGCCTTCTGCACCACAGGAAAGCTGGAGCTTGAACTTATCTACAAAGTTCAGGTCCAATGCTATGAAGACGCTAAACTGATGAAGCTGTTTCCTGAAATAATAAGATCACTTTATGATCAGGATGTTCTTGCTGAAGATACCATTCTTCACTGGTTCCGCAAAGGAACAAATCTCAAGGGCAGGTATGAAAATCCTACTCTCTCTCTCAACTTTATGCTCGTAACTCGACCGACTTGTTATATATTGTTGCTATCATTCATGGGTTTCTTTTATCCTCATTCTTTTTTTATTTTCCTTTTAAAATCTCTACATGATGCTTTTAAAATATGAATATGGTAGTTGTGATTCATTATTGATTATATTTAATAGTTCTATTCTACCGCTGTTCTTTTTGTAGTGTGACTAGGTGTCGTTTAATAGTTATATTCTACTGCTGTTCTTTTTGTAGTGTAAGTAGGTGTCATTAAAATTATTCTACGTTACTTTCTGTTAATACTCGAGCAATCTCTGCTATTCATATGTCAAACAAGGGGCGCCAGTAAAATGTGCTTTCTTGCTTTTTGAATAAATTTAGCTTTTTCTTGGAATATTATTCTCTGTTCCGTTTTCATTTGGATTTACGTTCTTTTTCTTTCTCTGTGGTCGTTTTTGTTGCGACAGGCAAGCATTCGTGAAGTCATTGGAGCCATTCGTAAAATGGCTGGAAGAAGCGGAAGAGGAAGAGGAATAAGTTGTTGATTTTGTTGCTTTGTTCCATTTACTTTCTTTGGTTAAATCAACTCCTTGAATAATGTTCTCTCTTTTTCCCCCCTCCGTTCTTGCTTTGAGCTATTAATATGATTTGAATAGGATGTTGAGATATTCATGGATTTACGTGATAAGGACTCGTCTTATTTCTATGTTCCTTGTGCACTGCACATTGTTAACCTTTTTACGAGTTCCCTGAACTGAGTTTTGTGTCTGCTACGCCTGATGTTTTTCCAAATGGAAAAGCTCAGTTGTAACTTGCATTTGCGTGCCAAGCATGCTCAATGATTGCTGGATTTAAGAAAACAACAACTAAAACTAAAACAAAATAACAAAACAGAGGTTTAAAATACTCTATTAGGTTCATAATATTTTGTTTTAGAAAAGAAAGTTCAAAATTATTGTTCTATATTTTTCAAGATAATTTATCAGTTTCTACCGTTACTGGTTTGTCAAGCTCATATTTCAGTATGCTTGATACGGAGAACCTTGGGTGAGAATAAGAAAATAAGGAAAGAGAAGTTTAGTTTAAAAAGGTCCAGAATCATGCATAATAATTAAGAAATTAATTAATGTTCACTACTTAACTTTATTAAATAATAAGATTCCACTTTTCAAGATGTGCAATTGATCTTTTAAGAATATAGGTGAATACGTGAGTAGTAAACGGTAAGGGTAAAACTGGAAAGACATTTAAAGAGTTACCTTGAAAATGTTGAATAAATCTTTTTGAACAATAAACAAAGCAGAAAATAAAAATATTGTTAAGGAGGGAGTATTTATTACCTTTAGTAGGAAGCTTACATCATTTCAAAAGTTGTTTCTTTGCTAATATACAGGGAGTATATATTGTTAATGGAAGTAGTATATATTGGTTTTTATATTTATATATAAGATTTTGGGATTAGTTGGTCCAACCTGAAAGAATTATTGTTCAATAATAATGACGAACTAAGAGTACTTTGTCTATTGATTGTGTACTTATGGGATGGAAGAGGAAAATATCGAAGTTGACCTGATCAATTCGATCAGATACTCGTCAATTATGTTTATTATTCAAAATATTTGACAACATAAAAAATTATTGTTCAATAATAATGACGAACTAAGAGTACTTTGTCTATTGATTGTGTACTTATGGGATGGACGAGGAAAATATCGAAGTTGACCTGATCAATTCGATCAGATACTCGTCAATTATGTTTATTATTCAAATATTTGACAACATAAAAAATTATTGTTAAACATTGTTAACAATATGAAAAAAGTGGTTGTGAATGACTGATTTTTTTAAATATTTTTGACCTTGTTTCCGTAAGAATAAGTCAGAAAGATTGAGAAATAGAACCATTTGATTTAACTAATTCTCAATAGCCATGAAATGATTATCTTAGGGCGATACTTTTGTCGACGGATGTTCTTATTATGCTCGTAGTTTTTGAAGGATGAGAACTTAACTACTTAGCTTCTACATCGAGAATATTCCCAAAGATATAGCTTAAAGCACGCATATGCCAAATGTGAATAACACCCGATAGAGAGGACTCAATCTTGAGTAAAATAAATATCCCGACTTCAATCTTTTTCAATAAAATCATCCCCTGCCGGTATGTTATGAACTTATAATCATGGAATTGACTCGATTATCAAATTATAACAACCTTTACTCCGTTCCCATTTCGTTCGGAAGATGAGTCTATCCATCTACACGTCTCGCTTTTCGTTACCTTTTGGGAGGCTTACGCCCCATAGAAACTATCTACCCGGGACTCTCTTTTGGCCCGTAGGTCCTGACAATTCTAACTCTTTTAGAGTAGTATCTCACTGATGGCTTGGGCCTCCAGAAGGAGAATCGCCCACATAAGCTACGTAGGAAATGCTCAAACCGAATGGAATAGTCAAAATTCATAGGGTCTTTCTAAATTTTTACCTCTGCTCTAGTGAACGAATAATATCATTGACTCATACGTATTTGTTATGATTTTTGTATATGTTTCGAGTCATGTTTGAGTCGTTTTGTTATCTTTTTCGGGTTGAGATTAAGTTATTTTGCATAATTTTGCATTCAACAGCTTTTTACTTAACTTTCTGATTTTACGATTGTTTATTGGTTCTTTTGAGAGGACTTTTGTGTTTTCTCATGCAGTTAGAGCGCTTGACGGGCCTCGAATTTCAAGTGGATAAAGCTCGTAAACCGTTACGAGAATCGAGAGACAAGGAACGAAAAGTCAGCGCCAAGAAGTAGCCACAGGGACACTCAATCGGTCGGACGGATCTGACATCCGCCCGAATTGATCCTCAAAATTCGGATCGCTCGGATGTCCCGATCGGACTGACCTACTGAACTCACATCCGATCGGAATGATCTGACATCCGACTGGATTGGCTGACAAAGATCCCAATCCGGTCGGATTCTTCAGACCATCCGGCCGAATACAAGCGTTACGAACTCGGATTTGAAAAGATCTTTCAGTTATGAAAGAGATTTGGAGGCTACAAAGAGACCAAGAACCTCAGCCAAAGGGGGGATGATCCACTATTAACCATCCAATCCGTGACAGACTGTGACAAGAAGACATTCTTGAACCTCTTGGAGATGACAACCCAAGAGTTTTCTTAAATCTTTCTTCATTTTATTTTCCCTTTCCACTTTCTAGATTTAAATTCCAGTTTTTCTTAGCTTAGTTCGTAGAATCATCTTTGATCTCGAGGATTATTGGAACTTCTCTAGTTAGGTAATCTTTCGTTATTCATTTTTTGCATTTATCTTGTGATTTTATACGAATGTTTAGAACTATCGATTATCTTGTGTTCAGTTTTATTTTAACTGTTGGTGGATTTCAGTTGTTCACTATTGTTACTTTCTTGTCCAATCATGATTTGTTCTTATTTTGAGTTTGTGATATTGGGTTTGTCGATGGTTGTTAGTTAGGATTTACCGGTCTAGTGCATAGAATCGTTTAAAACCATTGATTAGGATTGTCGAGCATTTAATCTACAAGTTGGGATTGACAACCCCATCTCGTAGATTAAGTATTCGATGAAATACCAATTGATCGTGGAGAATATTCTAGAGTCTTACACCCCCATTTAATTAATCTTTTAAAACCTTTAATTTCATTGCTTGTAGTTTAAATTATCATCGTGGTTATTACAGCTTTCAAACCAAACCTTGATCGCGTGTTTAGATTAATTTTTTTGTGATTTTCTTGTTCGTGAGCTGCACGCTAGGGGACTAGGGATACGAAGTAGCCCGAAGTCGAACAAGAAATGAACGCAAAAACTACCTCCGATTAGCCTTCCTCGAGAGATTCGACTCGAGTTAACTTGTCAGTCTACAGTGACCCCGTTCTCTTGCGGGCGAACTAAAACCTCTTCAAAGTAGATTTGCATTGTTTAGCTAGATTTAATTTTTAATAACATTTAGTTCGACTCAATCATTGAGTCCTTTTTCTACACATACATTATAGACCTGTCAACAGTCAGATATTAGTAAACCTTTGGGAGAGATTTCTATAATTAGATTATGTCTCTTATATTTTTCTTATATCCTATTTATCTATTTTCTTAAGTTCTTTACTAGAGCATTAATGATCAGGAAGTTGATCTAGGGTAGGTGTTCGAATTTATTATTTATGACTTTGTCACGAGCCGCTCAATAATCTCATAAAACTTTTTTGTAGCTTTGTTCACTCCTCGATGGGTTCTTTTCACCCTTATCTTACATTACTAATTTACTATTGGTCACCTATCTAATGATAGATAAATACGAATACAACAGAAAAATGGGGGGATATGATTAGAGGTGCAAAACCGATTTCGATTAACCGTTGACCGGAGGTCACGGTTAAAATCGTAACCGTCAACCGGTTCCCGACGGTTAGGTTACGGTTAACCAAACTGTTAACCTTAACCGCCGCGGTTAACCTATTTTTAAAAAAAAATAATTTTTGTCGGCGGTTTAACTGCCGCGGTTAATAACCATTGACAATCAACGGTTGAGATCACTAGTCGTTGAAGATCAACGGCTCGAATTCAAATGAAAATAGTCGTTGGGCGGTTTAACCGTGGTTAACATGTTTAACTGCCGGTTAGCAAAGACTATTTTTTAATTTTTTTTATTTGCAGATTTTGACACCTATAAATACCACACTCTCCAACATCAATCCTCACACCAATTCATCTCTACTATTCTTCTTCTTCTCTTATATTTTCAAGTTTAAAAAAGCAAGTTTCTAATTTGTTCAAGAGATAATATTATCAATAATATTCTTATTATTCCTTCCTAATCTCGTTTTACTTAATTCTCTTTTATAATATCACTATGGCAAGCTCTTCCCGTAATGTCAATATCAACACTCCAACCTCTTCTCGTCGAGGTCGAGGATCTCGACGAGAATCTTCAGCCGTTGCCGGAGATTATATTTCCGATGAAATGACAGCGTAAGAAGTTGAGAACCTATATAACCAAATCAACATCAACTCGCAAAATCAAACCAATTTTGAAGAAGATTTACCTAACTCCGATGAAGAAGAAGCGCCGACCGCCGTCAATTTAGATGAAGATGAGGAGGGGGCGGATGATATGCCACCGCCTAAATCGAAACGAGGGAGTTTGTTTCCCCCATATTTCCTTTGTATTTCACGAAAAAGACGATCAACGGCGAATCTCGAGCGCAATGCAATTATTGCAATTCTCATTACGCCTTCGGTTCTAAAAATAATAGAGGTTACGGGTTGCTCAAATACCACATGGATAAGAAGCATCCCGAAAAGTATGGCGTGGAAAGCTCTCAAACACAACTAAACTTCTCATTTTCATCTACCGCCGGCGTCATGACCGGCGGCCAAGGTACGAGTTCTTCTAGTTTATTTCAATATACCGATAGTGGTCATCGAAAGTTTATTGCAAAATTTGTTTCCGTTATGAGTCTTCCTTTTAATCATGCGAGTAGTAATCATAATGGAAATTATACTAGGGGTGCATTTAGTCCATCTAGCACTAGGATTTCACGAAATAAATTGACTCGCGATATTGAAAAAATGGCCGGTGAGTATAAATTGAATTTGATTTCAATATTTGATAATTTGCCTCATAGTGTCTCTATATATTCGGATATTTGGTCGGATTCTTTTAAAAATCATAACTATATGGGAATTACTTGCCATTGGATTGATAATCTTGGACTTTGCAAAATTGTTTAATTGCATATAGAAAGTTTAATAGTCAACATACGACGGTGAATATTTCAAAAAAAATCTCCACTTTTTTGTCCGAGTAACATTTAACTAACAATTTTTTTTCAATTTCATTTGATAATGCCGTCGCTAATATGGCTAGTTTAGAATTGTTAAAAATTACTTGTCAACCCGCTATTGGCGGCAAATTTTTTCATGTTAGATGTATTTGTCATATTTTAAATTTATATGTTCAAGATGGTTTAACTCTTTTTAAATTTAAAATTCAACCGATTAGTAGTGCTATATCTTATCTACGAAACCACGATTCGCTTCAAAAAAATGGTGAAAATTTTGCAAGGCCAATCAATTGCATCCAAATTTTTTTTTCATTAGATGTGCCAAATCGTTGGAACTCTACTTATAAATTGCTTAATGATACTTATGAATATAGAGATGCATTGTGTTCATTTTTTTATTAATGAAGATGTCGATTTCGCTTTGTTTCCGCATATGTGGGATGATTGTTATAATATGATCTCCCTTTTAAAAACTTTTAACGATGTCACCGTGGCTTTATCCGGTGTTTATTATCCTACCTCCTCAATTTTTGTTGATCATTGTATTCAAATAGTACTTGTTAGTACTTCTTTACTCCATAACTCTGAATTAAGTGAATGTATCGATAGTATGTTGAGTAAATGGTCAAATATTTTCATTACATTCCCGAGATTTTTTTGATTGTAAAAATTTTAGACCCGAATTATCGGATGGAGGGTTTACAAAATTTACTTCAAATTTATTATGATGCATTAGGACCTTCTTTAGAAGTTTCAAATCTTCCAATTCCTAGCCCTCTTAGTGTTGCTCACGAAGCAAACCTATCTTTAGTTCATCTTTTTAAAGATTACAATGAATTTTCAAGTGATGATGTTAATGTGTCCCCTTCCCCCAACACTTCTAATACAAGACCCAACGACCCTCGAGGAGATCTAGCCCCATATGTGAGGTTGATGGAAGATACAAAATGAAAACGGCAAAGGGCTAGTGCTAGTCAGTCAATGGAATTAGACAGTTATTTAGGGCCTTTTGAACCGTTTTCGATTCCAAAAAAGCCCGATGGTGTTACTAACGATCTTGTGCAATTTTGGTAGAAAATGACCAGTATTTTTCACACACTCTCTAGGATTGCCAAGAAGGTTCTTGTCATTCCCATTTCAACAGTTTCAGTTGAACAGGCCTTCAGCACGGGAGGCTATATGTTAGATGAGCGTCGGTCTACCTTAACATCCAAAAATCTTGAAAATCAAATGTTGATGAACGATTGTGTGAAAGCCGAATCGCGAGAACAAGAAATGCAATTGGATGAAGGTGAAGAGAGCGACTATTACGATACCACTTTGGGAAGCAACGACAACGACGAATAGGTAAGTAGGTAAGTGAGGTAAGTAAAAGAACTACATGGACTTTGATTCCTTTTCGAGGATACGTAGTCAATTTAATTCTAATATTAAAAGTTAAAATTTAATTTTAATTTCTAATATTAGAATTAAATTCAAGTCCTTTTTTTTAACTTTTTTTTTTCAAACAAAAAAAATTCGAACTACGTGGATTTTGATTCCTTTACAAGGATACGTAGGCAAGTTAATTCTAATATTAAAAGTTAAATTTTTAACTTTTAATATTAGAATTAAAATCAAGTCATTTTAAAAATATATATATATTTTTAAAAATTTTTACTTCAAAAAAATTTTATAATTTAATTTGTAATGTGAATTTGTTGTGTTATTTTCAAATAAATGTCTTCATCTTATTAATTTGGTTGTTTGTGAATATTAGCATTAAAATCAAGTTCTTTTACATTTATTTGTTTCAAAATAAATAAAAACTTCTTACTTCAAAAATTTAAAATTTATTTATCTAATTTTAATTCCATTTAAGTTTCAATTATTCAATTTTATTTAAATTTCTAAATTTAATTTAAAATATATATATATATATAAATCGGCGGTTAACCGCCCGGTTTGGTTAACCGGTTTAACCGTAACCTTAATCGATTTTCAACCGGTTAGGTTACGGTTAAGCCAAAACCGATTAACCTAACCGCCGGTTAATAACCGGATTAACACGTCTAGATATGATTCCAAAAAAAAAATGAATGGTTTCTCGAAGGGCGCGGATATACGCACCCCAAAAACTTATGAGTTTACCCCAAATTATTTTAGACAAAAATAGGCCTTAATGAAAAAACTGAAATAACCCTACTCACAATATATAATTAAAATTAAAAAAATAAAATTAATATAATTATATATATATATACCATGTGAGGATATACGCACCCCAAAATACTATTAGTTAACCCCAAAATAAAAATATATTAAATTCTCGTAACTTCTTCTTCATCCCCAAAACCTATTTCAATACCTAAAAAAAAATCACATTAAAACTTGTAAGAATGGAGGATAATGATAAGAACAAGATGAATAATGTTATTATTCTTGACATCTATCTGTTTTAGTCATTTTTTTTTATTTTTTTTTTTGGTGTATTACTATTTATTGGGTTGAAAATCGCGAATATGTTCGATTTGGTTTTAATGAACAACTGATGTATGTTCGAAAGTTCTGACCGAACATTATACATATGTTCGAATATATTATTTGAACACTTGCATATTGTTCGAATTATATTTATGAACATGACCTATATGTTCGAAATTTTCGACCGAACAGATGGCTCTGGTTCTACGAACCAGAGTAGAACACGGTAATTTTTTTCAAAAACTTCAAACCCTAATCTAATAAGTGAATCAAACCCAATGAGAAATTTATCCCGTACGTTTGATGGTTCACCCCATTCCATTCTTCCTCTCGTTAAATTATATGGATTTTTCAAAGCATCTTTTTCTTCCCTTTTTCCCCCTCTTTTTCTCCTCTGCCTGCGTTTTCTTTCTTCTTCGCAGTTTCTTTCTCTCTCACTTTTCTTTTCTTTTCTTTTTCAATTTATTATTATTCTTTTTATTTTAATTTATTATTATATTATATATTATATTAAATAGGGGTAAAATATGGTGTTTGTGGGGTTGATTTAGTAAAAAAAATACATTTTAAAAGTTTTTGGGGTGTTCTTATCATTTGGGGTCAACTCATAAATTATTGGGGTGCGTATATCCGCGCCCTTTCTCGAATCCAATTGAATTGTTCAACTCCTTGGCAACATTAAAAAACCAAAAGCTCTAAATTCTTTAGTCGGAATGGTTTATTGGTTTCGAACAACTATAGTTGCTGAACATAATAAGACATCAATTATAACCCAAGAGTTTCTCTTGACAGAACGAGAATGCAAACTCATATCATCTTGCTCCTTGTGGAGCGAAAGTGAAACTAGATTGCATCTTCGTGGCCTTCCTAATATTATCTATACTTGACTTGTTTTTGGAAATAGATGAACATTACTACCATATGTAAAATTTGAGTGCATGATACACATCAGTATTCTGATATGCATCTCTCTTCCTGAGTAACAAAAAAATACAATTTCGATTTTTCTTACTACATACTATTGGAGATAGGGGTGAGTAAAACAATTGAAATATTGAAAAATCCAACCGAATCAAACTAAAAATTTCGATCTGGTTCGAATTTATGTAAATTCGATTTGTTTTTCGGTTAAAGGATCCCAAAAATCGATTATTTCGGTTCAATTCGACTATAAAAATAAATTTCGGTTCAATTTGATTTTAACCCGATATAATTTAAAAAAAATTTATTATATTACTTATTGTTATTTTTTATTAATTCAGTTTTAAGCTTATTTTCAGTTTGGTTCGATTTACAATTTTATAAATATTTTGATTTTCAATTTTTTCGTATCAATTCTGTTTCGACCAAACCGACCGAATAGTCACTCCTAACTGCAGATGGAGAGTAGATTTTGCACTAAATTAGTGGCGAAATTTACATTAAAATAGTGCGGACTTTCCCGGTCCTTAAAAGCCCTTTGTGATGAATTTTGAGTCCTTACCCATGATCCATAAATCTCACCTGCTCAATATGAACTTTAAAAAGCCACGAACATTGAACTTAGCATTCAATGAATTTATTGTAGTCATTGATGATTAGATTCCAACCCTACTATGAAAAAACAAGAAACTGAGAAGCCAAAAGCCATCTTCATGCTAATGTAACGTTTTTCCCTATTATATGATTATTATAAATACCAAAATGCTATGATCTATGGTTGTTGTTGTATTATTATATTCAAAGAAAAATAAAATGGAACCATCAAAGTGAAGGAAGAAGATGGTCCTATCGTCGTTCAAATTCAGTACAGCGAACCCGGCGCAGAACAAGTAAACCGCAGCTTTCTCATCCATAGAGACGATCCGTTGTGCAGGATCATGCTCGATTTCTGCGACAGCCTTGACCTCGTCTATTCCTGCGCTAGGTTCCTGTTTGAGGGTAATCGGATTCGTGAAACGCAAACACCGTGCGATTTGGGAATGGCCGACAAGGACATTATCGATGCTTTTTATCAAATTGATGGGGGAGGGGCTAGCTAGCTAGCTAGCTAGTTAGTTGAAACCATTTATGCATTACATATATATTTTCTTTATCAATTTTAATTAATGCAATATATTCTACTCATTTTTTATGTTTTTAGTTATTAGTTCTACTTATCTTAAACTGCGCGCGCGCGCACACACACATATATATATATATATTGTTTTAAGTGTTTTTATTCTTAAACATTGAATCAAGATATGTACTCACTCAAGAAGTTGTTGAGATGATTAAAGAATTAGGGTGTATACATCCAAACATTAAATCAAGACTGAACAGGACTTTTCCAAATGAATTAATAACCGTTAAAAGTTTTCCAAACCAAAAAAATGGTGTATATTAATAGCTAGAAGAAGAATAAGTTGTCGATGTACTTGAATGTTTTTTTCTTTCTTCTTTTTCTTGCTTATTTATATGGTTTGATAATGGGATGTTGATAAGATATTTATATATGGATTTATTTCTATGAGACTTATTTTAGTGTCCATGTTTGAGCTAAATATAGCTTAATCAAACATTACAATTAAAATAAAAAGATCAACTAAACAATATGGAGAAAATGAGTAGGAAAGCGCTTAGCTATTTTATATTATTTTTTAAAGTTCAGATCGACCTTAACTGCATCCATATATATAATAGTTAATTTTTAATTACAAGCTTTCTCTATCTAAAGTCCTCTCGTTTTTTCTCTCTAGATTTGTAACCCCTCTTTCTCTCTTTGAGAAGTTATTTATATGTTTCCCTTGAAAACCTAACGAGCACGTGTCACTCCATGATTGGCCGTTGAATTACTTGTCACTCCATGATTGGCCGTTGAATTACTTTGGCAATACCGGAACCCTAACCTTAACCCTAACCACGCATATTCCACCACTTTAGACGATCTTGTCTTGTGTCATTGTCAAGCCATGCTCTCTAACCTATTGCCACCAAGTTGGCTCGGGATGATTGAACACGGTTCTATTCTTGTTATATTCTGAACCGCGTTGTTCTGCCATTTTGCAACCCTTGGTTGGCTCGATCGGTCATGCGGCTCGACAAGGTGATAGCTCATATCAAGTTGGCGTTTTGTGCAGGTGATCAGATTCTTGCGTTCGCTTTGTACGCTAGGGTTGGGTCGACATCCCTCGTGATGCGTTATACGGAACGATTAAGTATCTAACTCAATCTCAGGTTGGCCTCTTAGTATAGCTTGATGCCTAGCTCTCGGCACGTGGCAGCTCGGCTCCTAACTCTAAGCGAGTTGTATCTCGGTTGGTCTCTTAGTTGTGCACTAATGCGTAGAAGTTGGGCATCGGCTCTCGCGTGTAAGAGCTTTGCACTTAGCTCATGCGTGTAGGAGCTCGGCTGGTTATGTAGATCTCATACGTGGTATTCAAGGTTAGATCGACATAATGCTTAGCCTTTTTATTGTTTCTTTAGTGTTGTCTTTACAAGTCACGTGAATAAAAAAGATTGTATACAGTCGCCATAATTTTTGTAATTTATTGTGTTTTTTTTTTTTTTTTTTGTTTTTTTTTGGAATCGGTACGTTTTTCATAGTTGATAAACAACATTTTTATGTAAAAACAAACATGAAACAATTAAATTTATTTTATATATGTACAACACATATACAAACATGTATATAACAAAGGAATATATATGAAAAAAATCAAGAAACATACACGTGAGCGTAAAAATGTTTAAAACAACGTAATATTATAATATAAAAAATAAATAAATGTTTTTTTCTCCCTTACCAAAAACAGGAGCATTTTTCTTTTTGCTTCCTCCTCAATAATCAGGACTTTTCTGCCAATACACGATTATTTGCCTCAAGAAGGGCATGGTCGTCATTTATTGTAAATATGGCTAAAAACATATTTCTGAAACATATACTAGGTTTCATATTTTGAAAACATGTATAGGCAATGTCCAAATAATAATAATAAGAAAAAATTAATTATGAAAGTAGGAAAAAAATTGTATTTATAATAAAAGTTAAAATAAATTTTATTTAATAGAATTTCAAATATAAAATATAAGCAAATTATGAGTTATTTTCGATAATCTAAGTATATAACTAAATATTATTAAGAAATTCAATCCAAACATAATTAATAATTAATAAAATTAATATGATAACTTTTTATTATTTCTAATTATGTAAATAAACTTATTAATGAATTTAATTTAAATATTAAAATATAAATTTATTAACAATAAAAAACAATAATTTATAGATAGTGATTAGATATTAGTAGAAGACACGAGATTAGACAATATTTTGAATTTTTTTATTATTAAATTTAAAAACTTTGTAATTATCATAAATATTTTATATATTAATTTTAGAAAAGTTATGTTCACACGAATGTTAAACTAGTCTGTGTACGTGTATCTATCCATCTATCTATCTATATATATATATATATATATGGTGACGTGAAAGCACCGTAGTCATTTTATATATATATATATATATATATATATATATATATATATATATATATGCGTGTTTGTGTGTGAGATTGCGTATACACTTTAGTTTCATTACAGAAAACTTTCAATTACGCTTGAAAACTACAAATATTACCTTGATATTTTTGTAGTCATTAAATTAAATTAAAGTGAATCCCGCGTAGTACAAGAAACCGTAGTGATTGATTCCCAAGAAACTAATTTTGACGACTGTTGATATAACATCTAAATTCACAAATCTCATTTGCATTGAATTTCCATCATCCTAATTATCCTCCATTTTTTAAGCCATGACTAGGAGCATTGAACTAATTAGGGCGTCTTTAATTCTGATTCACTCAACACATAATTAAGATCAATTCGACAATCATCTTCTCCAATGGATCTCCTCGAAGAGAAGAGTTCGATAATCATTCAGATTAATTAGTTGGCAGAGCTAATTCCGGTCTTAATTAATCAATAGGTTGCACTAAGCAAAGTGTTACCATACACAAATTAGAGGAAAAACTTTAAAAGGGAGATCAATCTGCATTACCACAAGTTGCACTTTTCACACTAAGGTTTTTTTTACTTTATTTCTCACAAAATTAGTACTATTATTTTCTAAGATTTGGTCTTTTTGAATGTTTTAGCCAAAAAAGTGTCGATTTCAATTCGATCCCGGTAGATTTATTGTCATACCATAAATCATAAATTTCCAACATTTCAAATGGTGCACTTTAAAAGCCTCGAGCATTGAACTTAGCTGTCAATTAATTTATTATAGTCATTGATACTTTGGAAAAACAGAAACTGAGAAGCCAAAAGCCATCAATCTTCATCCTGGTTTTCCCTATATATAGTGTATAATAGATACTTCTTATTCTTGTTAGTATCATCAAAACCAAACTCTAAAACAGTTGAATCATCCTAATGGGAACCCTCAATGTGAAGGAAGAAGATGGTCCGATAATCATTCAAATTCAGTACAACGAACCAGCCACAGGTCAACTAAGACACAGCTTTCTCACCCACATGGACGATCCTCTGCGCAGGATAATGCTCGATTTCTGCGACCGCCTGGGCCTCGTTTATTCCTCCATCAAGTTCCTGATTGATGAGGCCCATGTTAAAGAAACCCAGACACCGCGCGAATTGGAAATGTCCGACCAAGACATTATTGATGCCTTTAGTAGCCAAGATGGAGGGGGAGCCAATTCCAGCCTTTAGTTGAACAGCAAATCATGTTGACTCTTTTTTTTTCTTTTTTTTTTTTTTGTTACTCAACAACAAAACCAAAAAGATTATGCTTGTGAGAAGTGGTTATATCAGCAAACAATCAAAAAGTTGCACTAAACAAAGCTTTACTTTAAACTTCAAAGGGAGAGTCTCAATCAACTGACCAACTGAACTCAACAATTACCACAATTATGTATTATCAGCATTTGGTGTTTACACAGACCAGATCACACAATTTTCAGCCCACCAAAAAAAAAAACAAAAAAAACGTCAACCGCAAGAAAAAGACGGAGAGTTGGAGACTACAAAACTCCAATTCTATCCACGACACAGACAGAAACAAAAGGACGAATTTCCAGACAATCTAATATTAGCCTGGCCCACCTCTCCGATCCCATAATAAACATAAATAAACAACCCTAAACAGATAATTAATACCCTTTTTCCCTTCTCCACCCAAAAAAATTGAAAATTCAGTTTACGGAAAGAAAAAAAAATAGACGCGGAAATATAAATGCAAATCATGTACGCTGCTGTCTCTATTTTCTGGCCCGTTTTTCCGCAGCAGCCTTTTCGTCTTCTACCCCAGGTTTAAACCTCGGCAAGTTCACGAGTGTGTTCACGCGCGAAACCCCTTCAAGAGCGGACCAATCTTGCCCAACCTCAACATTCACATGTTCTTCATCCGAGCATTCCTCAGTAGCTTCGGAAAAATCCTCATTCCCTTCTCCGATGACCTCATCTTTAGGGCTGACATCATCATCCTGCTCAACTGAGGGAATATTCTCTTTGGATTTGGTGGTTGCGGAATTAGACTCGTTCGAGTCTAGGAAAAGGCAAACGACGGCACAGTCGTCGACTTTAGAAGTTGGATATTTCGACCTCCAAGCCTTGACAGCTGTCTCTACAAGGGCTCGGGCTGCATGCGAACGCGTGGACGAGCTCACAATGTCAACCACTTCCTTGTTTGAGAGGACATCCCAAATCTGCATGATATATAAATATAAGGGTTAATTACAAAAAGTGACCTTTAGTTTTGACCTAATTACCAAAAAATACGGCTAGCTTTAAAAATTACAATTATACCCGTGAGGTTTGATTTAGTGTTAAAACTAAGGGGCTAACTGAAGTATTATTATAGATGTGAAGGAGGGGTTGAAATGTTTTATTGCTTATTTTAAGTTACTTGGGGTCTTTTTGTAGTTAGGTCAAACCTCAAGGGTATTTTTTGTAATTAACCCTAGATAAAATGTTACAAAATCGAATATAAGGGTTAATTACAAAATTTACCCTTAAGGTTTGACCTAATAACACAACAAAATTACAAAAAATTGTTATCTTTCACAATTACAAACACCCCTAAAGTTATTTCAAGCACCCCCTTAAGGTTTGCTTTTCATAATAAATAACCCCCCAATCCATTGAGGGTGCAAGTACTATTTATAAAATAGAAACAAATATCGAAGGGGTAAATTTGTAATTCTGGAGATTTTATAAAACTCAACTAACTCTAAAAAATATAGTAGTAAGTGATAACGAAATCAGGATTTTTCATACCCCATCTGAGGCCAAGACAATGAACTCATCCTTGTCAGTGATGCGTCTATATGAAATTTCAGGAACAGAGATAAGACCAAAGTCCTTTAGGCAGAAATCGCCAAATGCACGGGCCATAGCAAGGCCCGGAGAGTCGTTGTGTGGTAGCCACACTCTTGAAACATCCGGTTCATCCTGAAGGGAAAATACACGTCCTTTACATTTGCGAATTCTCTCTGCTTCCGCTGTGAAACAAACAAAAACAGGTTCAGAAAGTGAAAACCAAAAATAAAAAATCGCAAGTTAAATTTATTCAAATCTCCGAATCAAGAATTAGAGTTCGTGGGCATGTTTGTTTGTTCTGAGATTCTGGATTCGGATTCTGAATCCCAAACGGTTTGTGCTATGATTGACATTTTCAATCTCCAACCAACAAATTCTGACATGATTTGATATCAATCATAAAACCTATTATCATTACAGTAGCAGTAGTAATAATAATACAACATCACCAATTCTAACCCACTCTTTAGACATGATTTGACATCTACAGTAAAAAGCACAAGATTCTAAATCCTACAACAAACAAAGATTTTTTTTAATTCAAAAAACTCTTGATACCCAAGATTTTGAATACCATGATTCGGAATCCCAACGAATCATAATCCAAACACAAATAGATTTCTTTCAAACGGTGATGATTTAAATTTAGGACAAATCACTTTTTCACTCACTAACTAGAGCTTAATTTTCGATATCAAAACAAATTGATGTAAAAAAAACATAATACAACAACAACAACAACAACAACAACAACAACAACAATAATAATAATAATAATAATAATAATAATAATAATAATAATAATAATAATAATAATAATAATAATAATGGAGATGGTGAACAACGAAAAATAAAGATGGATAAACCAATAAGCTCATATTAAAACTAATAAGGTTACATCGTACTACTACGAGGTTTCCTATCTTTACCATACTAAATATTTGTTTAGGAGGGAAAGAGAGAGAAAGAAGATATGTACCTGGAAGATTAGGTTTGAGATCCACAGTCAACTGTACAGCAGTAAGTAAATCGTTTTCATCTCTCGTAGCTAAAATAGCTCTCGAGTCCCCAATATTTCCAATAACAAGATCTTGACCCTGCGCAAGATTATAAAAAGGATCGATCCATAAGTACAAAATACAATGATGATGTCTCCAAACACAATTCACAACAGTCGAAACTATTATATTACCTGTTTCACCAGAGTGACAGCTGTCGTTCCACTACAGAAGCAATCGATATTCGCATGCATCCTCAGCTCTCTGTCCATGAACTTAAAGGCCTTCAAAAATGACTCTTTCAATGTTTCAAAAAACTCCGGTCGATGCTTTCCATTTTCTTCAACATCAACGGAAGCTCGACTGGCTTCATCATCGGCCGATACAAACGAAGTGCCTTCCGAGCCGAAACTACTACATGTGGCTACGGAATTTAAACTGACCTCTCTAAGAACCCCGTCACTCTTTATGTTGACTTCCCAATGTGAGCTCAGTCTCAGAGGAAGCGAGTCTCTAACTCGCTTGGCTACCATGTGACCGTAAGGACCATGCCCGTCGAAAACCCCACAGAAGACTGTGTCTGTTCTTGAACCAAAGTTCTGCAAATTCAGTTTCAAAAAGAATTAGTGCAAGACTTGAGATTACTGGAAATTCAGTAAATTTATATCTTCATAACCAAAAGAAAAAGAAAGAAGGATCACGAGTTCCACTTATAATGGTTATAAGGGAAAAAAAACTTGTGTACACCCACCTAATTGAGAACATTCCGTTAGGGTGGGCCCAAATTTTAGTTTTTTAGGGTTCTTTTTTTAGTTTCTTATTTAGTTTAGTTTTTCTTCAACCGTTATATCATGCACCAGGTGCACCTTGTCGGTAGGTACATCATTTAAAACTACTAGATACATTACATAAAAATATGATATACATTACTATATTGAATACATCACATAAAAAATAAATATACATCATGTACAGATACATCAATACATCAATGTATAGATATATATACATCATATAACAACTGACAATACATCAGGGTGCACCATGCTAGGTGCACCCGGGTGTACCATATAATTTGCGATTTTTCTTACGGGTTTCCAATATTTTAGGGATTTTATAGTTTAGTTTTTTTTGTTTTGTTTTGTTTTTTAGTTTAGTTTAGTTTTTTACCCACCCACCCCACCCCCCATTTTTCAGGGTTCATTTTTTAGTTTTTTAGGCTCCCTGGAGTGTGCCTCTAAATTTTAATGAATTGCAACCAAAAATCTGTCCCAAAAATGTTCATATCTAATTATCCACCCAATAGGTCAAACCCCGGAATTAGTGAATTAAAAGTAGATGGAAAATAAAATGTGGAGAATCGTTATGCATCACAAACAAGGATCAACTAGATATCTCAGCAACAATGAATTTTTCAACCAGATCACACCCCTTTTTTCCTGTCTAATAAAACAATGTAAGAGACAAACAATTATTCCATGCATAATTAAATCCATGAAATGGGGCACAAAGCATTAAATGATAACTAGTTTAAGTTAAAGCAATTTGGATATATTTATTTTTCTCATGATATTAGCCATAAAGAATGGAAGGAAAAATTAAAAACACTAACCTCCCAAACAATCATGGCATCTTGATTGGTCCCTTTTCTGCCCTGTTGGGTAAAAAGTGAAGCAATCTCGGTCGAGCCATTCAAGAACATTCGACCGGGCGTTCTATGCAATCTTTCCTCTCTCCGATAGTCAAATGAATTTTGAGAGCCGAGCCTCTTTTTCATGCTCTTTCTCTTCCTAACACCCATTGGGGACCCAGCCCGAGGGCTCCTGCTTTCGTCGGACAGGCAGGAACCCATTCGCAGGGCCCTGATTATATTCAGTATGCACTCCAGAGCAGCCACACAGTCACACCCCCTATTTTCCGTGTTTGGATCCGTCACTAAATAAAATTTAAAATAAAAAATCCCCTCTCAAAATAAAAAATGATCAATCAACAACAACTCTTTTGAATTTAGCAAACAATTCTCCAATTTACCCAGAAAATGAACACTTTTAATGGTTAGATTCACTCTTCTCTTCAGAAGAGGTATACAAAAATAAATTTCCCAACCGATAAAAACACTTAACTTTCAACAACCCTTTTTATCTAAACAAGGCCCTGTAGAAAAAGGACATACACTACCCAAAAAAAAAAAGCACAGAAATACACACTAAATACGGCCTTCTCCTTCTCCTTCTCCTTAAAATATGTGCAGAAGCCAAAAAAAGGTTAAACACAACGGAGACAAAAAGAGCAGATCTACAAGAAGAGAAAACCCACCCCTTTTTCACAAATCACAAGACATACAAAACAGCCTATATTGAACGCAATTGATTTGCTTAAATAAACCTAAAATTAATTAAATCAATCAAAATGAGGAACAAACCCCACTTAATTTCGCATTTCTATTTACGACAAAGGCAGAATCTCCAGCCAATTCCAAATATAAAAATCCCTAAAAGAAAAAAAGAAACAAAAATCAAAGAGCCCAGCAGATCAAACCCCAAAAAGGTTGCAGCTTGCTCGCTGCAAAAATCAGCACAAGAATTGAGCTCTGTTTTTCTACACCCAACATTTGGTCAAGATCAACATGGGGAAACACATGGCCATGCCCATGACACGGAAAACGAATGAGGGAGATATAATTGCAATATGGATAATTACGAAACGGGGATCGCAAAAAAACCGCTGCTGCGACTTTTTTTCTTTCTTTTTTTTTTTAATTATTACACAGAAGAAAAAACTCAGTCACAGAAAAGAGAGAGAAGCTTGGGTGTGCGTGAAACGTCGTAGACCGTCTCCGGTTTTTAACATCTGGGATTATTATATATATATATAGCATAGCGCCCATAGTAAATGGTGGTGGTGTATGATTAGGATAAATGATTACTGTGAAACTATTTTATCGTGTCTAGAAAAGGACATAAATGTAATAACTGTGTGTATGTGTGAGGGTGGACAAAGTAGAACTATAAGTTAAAAAAAAAAAAAAATGCGTGTTTTGATTTGAATTCTAGTAAAATAGATTTTGACGTAATTAAATAATCTGTTTAATTTCGACACAGGACCAAAGCAAATAATGTTCATACATAGAAAGTTGGGGTATGAAAGTTAAAAAAGGAAATGGTATTTTGAGAAAGTTGGCTCGCCAAGAAAGACGAGGAATGGCCAAAGTTTTATTTGATCAATTCTGATTTGCACGTATTCTTTTCTTTTCCTCGTTGATCTTTCACTCTTTATTCTCTTTTTTTCTTTTTAATTTTTTTTTGACAAGCACATTTTTCTTTTAGTTAAATAATTGTATAACAAAATTCATTTGGGAAACATTCGCAAAACACAATATTCTAACATTAACTACCCTATAATTAATTTGTTTCACCTTATTCAAGGTTCTCATTGGTAGAGTTGATTTATAAAGCTAACAAGTGATGATAAATAGTTAATGCTAAATAAAAAGCTGACTGATAATTGATTTTAAATTAGTGTTTCATAAAGTAGATGATTGAATATCAATTTACCAATATAAATTTGAGTGAACAAAATAAAAATATTATACATAAAGAATATAAAATTAAATAAATAATTTCTAAAATAATTTGAAAATAAATAAATAAGAAAGTGAATTATAATATTAAATTAAAAAATTTCTTATCTAATAACAATATTTTCATAAAATGTAAATAATATGTTAGTTTAGAAAATAAGATATTTATAATTATATAAAAGGATAAAAATAGTTTTTTTTCCAATAAGCTAGGGACTTATTTGAAAAAATTACAATTGGTAACTTTTTCTAAAACAGTAGCTTATTAAACCGAATAAGCTATCAGAAGCTTATTGAGAGTTCTTATCAAACAGTTAAGGTGTCCTCAATATGGAATTGGGTGGATATTAAAATTACATATAATTCTAATTATTTTCGATCTACAGTTTTGTGGAATCCAAGATATTATGGTATCCTCAAATTGGGATTCTATAGATTTTATAGAATTTCGATATCCTTAGTTTCGGGCAGATTCTTGTGTATTTTATTAAAAGATCAATTTTCATGGAATTCTACATATTTTATAATTAAAATACACTTACACAATTCATTCAAAACTCTTCTCCCTACCTACAGATTTTCATGTGATTCACTTTTTATTATTTTAAAACTCATATAACTAGTTAAAAAACTATTATTAAAAGATATTAGAGCTCTTTATTTTTTTTAACAGTTATTCACTCTTCAATCTATGATACGAATAGAAATTGTTAGTGTGCGAGATGTGAAATTATTATAATTCAACTCATGACTTTTTTAAGAACCCATAATATTTCAATATAATATAATATAAAAATAATTATATTAATCTCAGAACATATTCATACATAAATTATAAATTATAATGAGATTTTATTATTAACTTTTTTTATTTTAGTTTTTAAAATTGAAATATTCTTATATTATAAAAAATACAATAAAATATGTAAATCTTTATCGCCATAGTTTGTTTATTCTTTAAATTGTATTCTTTATTCATCAAGTATGAATTTATACATTCAACTTTTAGCAAAAAGAAAATAAGAGAAAAGAACAATATTATTGAACACATAAATTTATAGCTAATACAAGTTACAAGTAATGACATTTTAAATACTTTTAAAATAGTTATCTGAACTCTTCAAGAAAAAAAGGAAAATCATATTATATATTGTCTTAGTTATGTTGTGTTTTTACAAGTCTCTTGTACAAAAAAATAAAATAAAAGAATTATCATACATACTACTAAGTTGTGTTAATTATTACTCTAAAAAAAATTATGATAATTTTATAAGAATCCACAATATAATATTTGAGTACATTAAACGAATTTCACTAAAATCTATTAATATCCTCAACATGAAATGCCATTAAATTTTACTGAATTTTTATTTTATGAAATTCCATAGAATCTATAGAAAATTCAATGGGCTCCATTGAATTCTAATGGGATTCTATGAAATTTTATATTATGTAATTATGTGAATTTTAATAGAATTTATTAGTGTATTAGAATTATTATAACTCATTTCTACAAAAACAGTTATCACAGCCTTAGAGGGTGTACAAATTGAAATTTTAACATTTATTGTGCAATATTATAATTAAAAGTATGAACTATTGGAAAAAAATACATAATATTATTTTACCTATTGTTTAGCTAATCTTTTTTCTTTTACTATAACTATTTTTAATATCATTACTTTAATCATATTATTATCTTTGAATTTATATATTTATTATTAATATATTTTTATCTTGTTTTATTTTTATTCATATAATAAATGTGTATTTAAAAAATTAAAAAATATATATATGTTTACATTCCTAATTAATGATTAAAGAAAAGAAATCGAAATATGGCGTTAAAAATTACATTTTGACATTGTTACTTATGAAATAAAATGGAAGAGTATTACATAATTTTAAATACATCATTATACTTTGTGTATTAATATATTATGAGATTATAGTGTAGAACGTTATTATTATCATTTTCATTTACTTCCCTCATGTTTGTAAAAATATCAAGAGATGAAACCAATAATTTAAGTTTTTTTATTATTTAAATACCAAAACACACACACACACACACATACATACATATATATAATCTCTCACCTTGTCTGTTTATTTTTTTTTTCCGTATTTTTATTATAATTTATTTATAAAGAATTCGAAAGAAAAATAAAACAAAACATTATTGTGATAATAAATTTAGAAGTGAATAATTGCTTAACGATTAGAGTAAAATGCTTTGGAAAATTTTAATTATAATATTTCATTAGTTACTTGAGTTTTTTTTTTTTAAGTAACTGAATTCCATAAGAATCCTAGGGTAGGAGGCAAGACTTTGGGAAGAATTATGCAAAAGTAAGTAATTATCAAATCCATATAATTGCATAAAAATCCACCATTTAATGAAATCCATGAGAATTTATTTGAAATTGAGAATATTAGAATTTTATAGAATCCATAGAATTCTAAATTGAGCAACACTTTATTATTGTAGAATGCATGGAATTTTAGATTGAAGATACTTGGAATTACATAGTTTTAAAATCCATACAATTCTAGATATTTATAAAATTCAATTACAATATGATGGAATCCATGGATATTAATGGAATTTCATAAGTTAAAAATTTATGAAATTCTATAAATTTTCGTGTTATGAATCTTCAATCTAATAAGGTTAACATAGAGTAAATTAGGAAGAATTAAATTATGGGGAAGTACTTGAGATAATGTGTTAATACATGAGTATATGATCAATTCCCTAATACCAAATATTTGTATCAGACCGATCTCATACTATGAAACCATTTTTTATCATATCCACACGTCGGCCGCCCACTGCCCAACCCACCCATATTAATAAATTGACTATAAAGGTAAAAAAAAAATCATAATCACACACACAAAAGTGTTTGACTTTATCCCCCCTCCACTGTCTCTCTCTCCCTCTGTCACACACACACGCAAATTCATAGCACGAGCTATCGACAATGAGAATTGAAAAAGTATACCATTCGGGTTGTCTTGACCCCCTCATTCTAAAATTGTAATCGAGTTTACGTTTGGATGTTTGGTCCCGTAGATAGAGTAAATATTTAAAAATTGTCACTACTTTGATCCCCGATTCTCGTCAATTCACCGTGCTAAATTCGAATTGGCTTCAAATCAGTGCCAAAGTCAGACCCGTAGATATTGAGTCAATATTTAAAAATTGTCACTACTTTGACCTCCGATCCTCGTCAATTCACCGTGCTAAATTCGAATTGGCTTCAAATCAGTGCCAAAGTCAGACCCGGCGACATCATACCTCTCTCTCTCTCTCTCCCTCTCTCTCTCTCTATACCACTGTTGTCAAAGATTTTTATGCATGGTGATGGTGTAGAATGGTGCGAGTGTATTTGTGTGAGATACTATGATGTGTATTATTGTTCAATTTATTGTGTTGTTTATAGTGCAATGTGGAATTGGATTGGTGGCATCTGTTGTTGAGGTGGAGGTGGGCAGCAGGTGGGTGAGGGTTTTTTTCTTTTCTTTTTTTTTTTCATGAAGATTATATTTGTCAAATACCATCAATAAATAAATAAAAGAAATTAATTTAACCTTGGGTTGGGATTAATTGACACATAAACACACTTACATAACTATNTTTTATTAAGGGGTCAGCGGCAAGTGGTGAGGATTTTTGTTCATATTTTGATGGGTTATTCATTTTGTTAATTTTATTGTATATAATTATTTGTATCAAAATATTGAGAATTTGAGGCTTACTTTTGTGCATATTTTGTGATTCATTAATGGGAAATAAAAGTTCAAGTGCAAGAAGATTTTCAACTTAGCTCATTATCATTTGATGATCATGGCTATCCAAAGTATGGTGGTTCATTGTTCAACCATGGTTCAGATATTACAGTATCATATGATTCAGATAATTTGTACTAAAACTGTAATATTTTCAAAAAATTATTATAATCTTATATAAAGTATTATTAATTGCACTTAAAGTTTCACAAATTCAATTAAATGTATCACAACTTTAGTAAGAATATCACTTCAAGGAATTATAATTATGTATAAAAGTATTATAAGTTGCATTAAAAGTACCACAAATTTAGCTAAAAACTTCAAAATTTATTGTGAAAGTATTACAAATGAATGTGATATTTCATAGAAATATATTAAAAAAAAAAAAAGTAATACAAACTTAGGTTAAAGTATCATAATTCAAGATAAAAAATATTACAACTTTATGTATAAATATAGTGTATTATACTTTTATACAAATTAATGTAATGTATCACAAATTTGACTAAAAGTATCTCAACTTGTAGGTAATAGCACTACATATTGTTTTATATGTAAAAGTATCACAAAGTGCAGTAAAAATATCACAATCTTTAGGTAAAAATAATGTATATAATAGTTCTTTATCGAGTATTATAGAATGCAATAACAGTATCAGAAAACATGTGATACTTTAATTTTGTTTGTGATTCGTGATCAGTCTTTTGTGATAATTTTAATTACCTAAGTGTAAAAGTCATAATGTAAAAAATAAATAATAAAAATTTATAGATATATGTGATATTCTAACTATATTTTGTAATATTTTAATAACTTTTATATGATACTTTATATTTTTTTAAGAAAATTACAATATTTATTATTTTTACTTGAGTTTGTGACACTTTTAGTATAATATGTGATACTTTAAAATGAGTTTGTAATACTTTAAACTGAAGAAATTCTAATATGTTTTTCACTTATAATTGCATTTGTGATACTTTTAACTATTTTTGTAATACTTTAATTTGAGCAGATTCCAACGTATTTTCCATCGACTTTTTTTTAAATAAATTTGAATCCGTAGTTTTGTAGAGTGGAACGAGAGTAGTTGAAAGGTAGTGATCGATTGGAGTTTGATCCGTTGAATCGTTATAGATTGGAGGTTAAAATTAATGTATTTGCGACTTTGACCTCAGATATATGGTGATTGGAGCATTAGATCGTAAATCAAAATTCAAATTTAAAACGAGAGAGAAAGGACGCTTCTAACAACTTAAAATATGTAAAAATAAAATATAATATATCACCAGAGAATGATGACGTCCGACGGCGGCAGTGTCGAGAGGGCGGTGGGCGACGGGCGATGCCCGGGGTGAGGGGAGCACACTTGTGTAGTGTGCTTATGTGAGAGAGAAATAGAAAACTACCTTTTTATTAAATAAATGTGTTGGAATGGATCAATAAATAAGTATAATAGAAATTGGTTTCATAGTATAAGATCGGTATCATAAATACATGAGGAAAAAAAACCTTTACCAAATTATCATACGAACTATTTTTTGTAACAAACAATCATATTAACTATATGCATGTTGCAAGTTACCCCCTGAAACCATAATTTTCAGTGTTTTTTGACCCATCATCTAGTTTGTTGAGGGATTTTCGTAAATTACGACTCATCAATATTTGAAAATAAAATATAAATTAAAAAATATAATAACATTTTTATATTGAAGAAGGATAAATTAAATACCAAATTTTCTACTCTTTTTTTAATTACAACCTTAAACTAATAATAATAAACTTTGATAAAGAAAATAATTCATTATGTTATTTCAATAGAGGGTAAAAACATTGTCCTAAAAAAAATAAAAATAAAAGAAACTTTTTCCAGAAAATAAAATAAAATATAAAAAATAAAAATAAAGGAAAACAAATCGTCATTCTTTCTTCTCGTTCAACAATCTTGCTGCCATTGTTAGCCACCACTATTCACGCGTCCCTGACCTCACTAGTGGCTGACCTGTCGATTAGCCACCACCACCGAACCACCCTCTGTTCCGCAACCCAGCCACAACCAATTTCACCAGTCGCCACAAGATACGTTTATTTTATTTTATTTTAGTTTTTAAGGCTTTTCTCCGTCGCCAACTTATTGCTCGCCTCTCATCCACCACTAATGCCATAACCCTACGTAGAATCTATAGAAGTTCATAAGGATATTTCAATTATGGGCTATAGGTCTCAAATTCGAACTTCGATCTGAGGAAAAACACGACTCTTTACCTAGTCTCCATCCCTCTCCGTTCTCTCAGTCCACCCGCACCGCCACCGCCACCACCAGACCGCATCACCACACTACAAAAAGATAGGCGAAAGCTGACGAGCGTGATCTGTCAGCATCAGTTTGTTGACGGGTCACGCCCATTAGCATGTTTGGCGTCAGCAAATACCGACTGCATACCGATTGGTATTTCCCGTCAGCAAAGCCCTCGGCCATAATTTGATACCCGTCAGCAAATGCTGATGGGTCTTACTCATCAGCAAATTCAAATAATGATGATGGGTATATGCCGTCAGCATATGCTGACAGGCTTTACCTATCAGTATTTTTCAAATGATGCTAATGGGCCTAACCCGTCAGCATTTTTAAAATTTAAAATTTTAATTTATTTTATTTGATATTTTTACCTGTATTTTATTTCACAAATCAATAATTCAATACAAAAACTAATTTTTATTTCCCAAAAAAAAATATATAATTAAAATAAAAATATAATTAATTAACAATTTTATCGTATAATGTATAAAACATAAATAAAGTACCAAATATAAATATTATTTGTTCCTAAATCAACTAAACCGCAGAAGTATCATCATCATCAGCAGCAGCAGTAGCATCAGCAGCTGGAACATCAGAGGACGACCGTCGACGTCGCGCTGCCATCGCTGCGGCGACTTCCTGCATCACCGGTCATGGAGAGCCGCCTCGTACTATAGATGCTGACGTGCATGCTCCTCACGCATGGCCTGGAGTTTCTCCTGATGTGCAGGCTCACTCGCCTGGAGCTGACTCTCGACCTGGCTCTTTAAAACCTCCATCTGCGTCTAAAGCTCCGAGACACGGCTATCAGGAACAGAGGAGGTACCGCCTTTGGAACTCTTCGAAGCCAGAAGGGTTTCTAAATATCCTGTGCCAAACCGATGAACCTTCTTCACCCCGACGGTCTGTAGATAGACCGTGTTCTCATCAACAGCGGCATGATCTAGTGATGAAGCACGAGCCTCCTCCAGACGTCTTTGATACTCCTCCTGCAACATTTTGATTGATGTATTATTTACGGTTACGAGGACTAGAAACAAAATATATATATTTATATTAAGTACATCTAAGAAAATACTTACATAAGTTTGTTGCGATTGAGGATCAATGAAAGAGCCGTCGGGTCTCTGGTGCATAGTCAAGAAAACCTCGAATACATTGGGTTCCCTACCTAAATTCTCGCGTTGTATGCAATATTTAAATTATTTTTTAACTTATCACTAATTATGAACTAATTAATTACTTGCGAGCTAAATTTACAAACATATTGTAATTTCACTTACGAGCTGACGTGCATGAACAATCGTAATCCGAGACCCTCCTTTATGCTTGGCTATCCCAGCACCAGGTCCGTTGGGCTCACTCATCCTGTTCATGCTCGCCTGCTCCGACTGCTTCTTGTTCTTTAGCTTCTCGAACTCCACCAGCCCTCCCCTCCATTATCCACTTCGCCTTCCACTCGTAGAGACGGCTGTGCCACGAGCGGGCCATAGAACTGTAGAACTTCTTCCATACAACCTCTTCAGAATATACACTCGGGTCCCAATAATAGCACCTCTGCAAAATAAAACAAGATAATTTGATTAATGAAAAATCATTATATATAATAACTTTCAAAAATAATATTAGTTTAATTACCAAAAACTCGGGCCACCACAACTGATGATGAGAATCGGGAATATGCTCGTACTTCCACCCATGGGGGTGTACACGAGCCTCGTGGATCAGCCGAAGGATCGTCGGTAACTCCGACGAGTCAGTGCGTATCCTGGTAAAATATAGAATTTATTAGGGCAATATATTGAAATAAAAAATTTATTACTTATAAAAATTAAATTAAACTTACTTATCACGGGGGACAACAAAGATCAGGATGTGGTGGCATGAGGTCTCCGATGTACTAGCATCGAACGGGGTGGCTGGAACATTCGGCGGAGTCCCTGCCGATAAGTCCATCATATCGTCGTCTTCATCGTCTATCTGATGATGAGATGATGATGATGAACCAAGAGAAGCACGGCCCGAAGATGGGCCTAGAGAAGAACTCTCACGACCTCTACCTCTCATCTAAAAAAACGTTTAAATTTAAGCATAATTGAACTGGGAGAATTTAACCAATTCAATCAACCTATTTTATACTTAAATCCCAAATGGGCCTAAGGTAAGTGTTTCGGTGTATAAAGATTTTATACTTATTGATGCTAAATCACTCTCTTAAAATCCTTGATGTGATGTTTCAATACTCATTTTTTTGTTATAATTTGGTAGAGTGCGCTATATAGTACAAAGTGACTTTAATTAATGTATAATGACTTTTAAGTACAACACGCTAAATGGGCCGACTATATAAAGTAAAGGGAATATCTGTAAATTCAACTTCATTCATAAGTTGCATCAAGCAGCTATCAATCAAACAAGCAGTGTAATAATTAATGCAACTACAAAAGCATTAATTAATCCTAATCTCAATCAAACAAAATATTCACTTGTCGATCACTAGTAGGGGTAAGCGGAATCGGGTACCCAGTCAATTATCTTGGAACCGGAACCAAAATCGATCAAAATCGATTCCAAGAAAAGAGAACTGGTCCTGGAACCGATATTAACTGGGTCCAAAGTTTTTGGAATCGGTCCCAAAACCGGTGGAAACCGGTTCTAAAATCGGGTACCCGGTCCTTGTTTGAGTTTTTTTTACATTAATAAATTAGCTAAACTACGTATATTCCATGCCATTAGCTCCCTACGTAATTATTAATTTGTAGTCCAATTGTATATTTTAACCCAAAAGAGGTTTGAATATTATAATATCCGACTCCATATTAAAGATCTCATATCGGGTACCCAGTTCAAGAATCGGTACCAACGAGTACCCACCGGGTACCGGATCTTGAAAGTCTAGAACCAGAACTGATCATAACCGATTCCAAGAATTTGGAACCAGAACCGGTACCGACGGGTCCGGTTCCGAAACTGGACCCAGCGGATCTCGAGCGGTTCCAGGTCTAGGACCGGGTATCCAGTATTTTTGCTCACCCCTAGTCGCCACGGCATTACCCCCCCTACGCACTTTTTAAAACCATCATCACATTTTGAAAAAAAATTAAAATCCGTTGTTGGAGGAATGAAACCTCCCGGCCGGCGCCGTACACCACGTCATCACCGACGTCAACCCCAACCAATCACAACATGTATATCAAAATATAAATATTAATTATACACAACTTGTCGATCACCACGGGATTTCAAAACCACCAAATTAACGATAATTATACAATAAAACCATAAATACACAAAAATCCCTTAATTAAACTCTAATTATACAAAATAGGGGTGAGCGGAACCGGGTACCCGGCCATTTCCCTTGGAACCGGGTCCCAGAAAAAAGAACCGATCCCGGAACTGGTACTAGCCGGGTCCAAAGTTTTTGGAACCGGTCCCGGACCCGGTGGGTACCGGTTCCGAACCGGGTACCCGGTCTTTATTTGAGTTTTTTCTTTTTTTAAGTTTATAATAATAAATTTGCTAAATTTCCTATACTACATGCCATTAACACCCTACTATATTGTGGTATTGTCCAAAATAAAGTGCACAATACATTAGTATTTGCTTCCTCCTATTTACCAAAAGTAAGTGTACAATATAGACAAAAATTTAGTTTCCTACTACATCAATTATATAATATTACAATACCAAATTTTATGAAAATAAAACTACAAATACATAATATAATAATAAGTTCACAACATTCATTAATATAAAGTTTTCAAACTTATTCATAATAAGAGATAACAAATCAACAAAATACATAGAAAATCCTCAAAATACATTTAAATATATTAAATATTAAAGATTTGGTACCGGGTACCCAGTTTAGGAACCGGTACCAGCGGGTACCCAGTCTCAGAACCGGTCCCACCGGGTACCCAGTGGGTACCGAGTCTCGAAAGTATGGACCCAGAACCGGAACCGGCTACAACCGGTTCCAAGAATCTGGAACCAGAACCGGTACCAATGGGTCCGGTTCCGGGACTGAACCCGCCGGGTCCTAAGCAGTTCCGGGTCCGGGACCGGGTACCCTATATTTTTGCTCACCCCTAATACAAAACACCTAAATTAAACCTTAATTATACAAAACCTCCTTAAATTATACCCTAATTATATAATAATTCCTAAATTAAACCTTAATTATACAAAACCCCCTAAATTATTCCCTAATTATATAATAATTCTAAAATTAAATCCTAATTATTCAAAAAAAAATCATAAATTACACCCTAATTATATAATAATACCCCAATTAAACCTTAATTATACAGAAATACCTAAATTACACAATAATCCATATATTAAACCCTAATTACATAATAATACCTAAATTAATACATAATTATACAAAAAAAACCCTAAATTAATGATAATACCTCAATTAAACCTTAATTATACAAAAACACCTAAATTAAACCTTAATTATTAAAAAATCTTGAACTGTACGCTAATTATATAATAATTCCTAAACTAAATCCTAATTACACAATAATCCATATATTAAACCATAATTACACAATAATCCATATATTAAACCCTAATTATATAATAATACCTAAATTAAATTAAACCTTAATTAAATCAAACAAATAAAAAATAATTCATAAAAAAAATAATATAAGCCTTACCTTGATGTCGGCGGAAGGAGGAGCTTGGTGAATGGCGGGCGACCAACGACTGGCGGCGGCGACTTCGCGTGGCGAGGGTGGGCTGGCTGCGGCGAATCGTGAATGGTGGGCGGCCGGGGTGGGCTGGCTGGCGGCAGCAGCGATTTTTTTTTTGCTGCTGTTTTTTCTTTCTGTTTGTGAAAGCAGATCTGGTATGCTTTAAAACAGAAATGTTGACGGGCTGGTACCCGTCAGCAAAGTCACCCGTCAGCGACACGTCAGCAAATCCGTCGCTGAATAAAAATGTTGAAGGATAACTGACAGGCTACTCGCTCACGGCCTTTGCCCGTCAGCAAATGCATAGCTGACGGGCTACTCGTTGATGGTCTTTGCCCGTCAGCAAAATCCGCCAGCAAACGTGAGTTTTTTTGTAGTGCCACCGCTACCATTTATACTATATCGGGTGATGATTTGCTTTTGCTAATTGGGGTAGTTGTTTTTTAAATAATAATACTATCGTAGATTTAAAGTTTAGTTGTTGTTTTTTATTTTTGGGAAAGATTTTATTATTCCTTTCCTTTTATTTTCTTGTCTCGAAAGTGTTTATTTTAGTTTTATTTTCTTTTTTATGAAAATATTTGTATTCACTACTCAATTAGCAAAATAAAATTTCAAAAAAAAACTTATTAATTTTAAACTTTATTAGTTAGGCTGTAATTAAAGATTTATTATTTTATTTATTCTTCCTCAAAATAAAAAAATTTATATTATTTATATATATATATATATATATATATATCTTTAAATATATATTACTGGCAAGTTACGTTAAAGTCTCATTAATTTGATGAGGTGTACAAAACCACCAAAACCCTGGGTTTGTGAGGTTAGTTGCAAAACATATATAATTAGTATGGTTGTTTGTTAATAATAAAAAAAACAATAATTTATATAATAATTTGTGAAAATTGTAATAATTTATGTTGTAATTTTTTCCCCAAAAATACCTAACCTTCTCTAATTCATTGAACGAATTGATTGCAAAGTGCTGATATATGTACTACTTAGATGACCTCACATTGTACTAGATGTTGCCTATAAAAGGGCAATTAGCTTTCCCATACCAATAAATTACTTCATTTTTCATTCCGTTTTTATATATATTAACTTAATAATATCGAATAAATTACATGTTATTCGTTAAAAAAATGATTTTCTTTTTCGTTTTGGGTTTAGAAAATCTTCCTCAATCGTGAAGTTTAAGCACATACATTTGTTTGAAAAAAACTTTATTACATTCTCACGTGAAATTAAAAAATAATACCTTTCAAACATCAATAGACATATTATATTCCGATCAAGATGTACAAACTATTTCTTAAAGTCATAAAAAGTATTAGATTAATGTTTAATATTATGTTAGAATGAGACGGAATCATAAAAGACTTTTGTTTTTTGTTTTTCCTAAAAAATACTACATTTTAAAGGGAGAAAATATTTCAATTAAGATAGATATCTATACGAGTAAAATAAAATGATTACAAAATTTGTTAGAGGAATTTAGTATATATCGAATGGTTATAACAATGATTTTTATAATTTAATATTACAAAGAAAAACGAAAAAAAGAAAAGCGACCCAATTGATTGTAGGTAGCTAGCTAAGCTTTACCTGTCAAGGCCATATAATAATCTTAGTAAATATCATGCACATCCCAATCGAGGGGCTCTCTTTGTTTTGTTTATTTAGTGAAAAAAAAATACACGAGTTACTTGTTTTATCCGAGTACCAATTCACGTGTTTCAGACATGTCCCCACTGAATAATGGCCTCATAATTTCTTCCTCTATTTTCCTTCCATTTTAGTTTTCGGATAGCCTATCCAGCCAACAATCATTATTCTTTTTTATTATTATTATTCTAAAAATCTCAAAAGGTATTTTGTAATTTTACTGGGATTTACATATTCTACGTGAAACCGTAGATTAGGACGTGACGTAATCGTAACAATGGATATCGTTACATTACACACATATATTTTCATACAACATAATTTTTAAATATAAGTAAATGAGTTTATTAGCCTACTGTCTGTCACCATTTATTCGCAAAAATAATTGACTAAATTAATTATTTTTTATTTAATTAACATTTTTTTATTTTATATAATAATATATTCATAATAAATAATTGATCCGATCGTTTGATTGATTGTATAATATTTGTAATATTTCAACCACATGATAGACAAATGCAGATCGATCAACCACATAATTGTTCCTACAAACATTGTAGGGACTTTTTTAATAATAACATCACAATGTCTTTATTTCTTTACTGTTGTTTTCTATCGTGTGTATGCATTGTAATTTTTACTTATTATTTTTTGGACATCAAGATGTATCTTATTGTGGAATTTGTATACTAAACAATGTTTTTCTTATGGGTGGGGGGAATGTAATTATTATTTTTATATTAAATATATGATTTGCTCAAACAACTCACATACAATACAAATGTTGGGATCAAAACGCGATGTATAACGCGTTTTAATATACAAATTTGACAATTTCATTATTTAAAATATTGTACTTTTACACTAAAAAAGTGTCACTTTACATATTAATGAAATATTTAACTAAAAGATAATAGATACACGTTTTTCCTTTGATACTCTTAAATAAAAAATATCACCTTTTGTTTTTACAAGTATCACCTATGACCATTGTTGTAAAAATCCGACGCCTAAGCGCTATTATGCAGTATAATTGCAAATTATTGCCATGTATCTATATTTGACTCGTTGCTCAATAATTATACTTAAATAAGAAATAAAATATAGTATTTATGTTCAATTGCAAGCGCCGCCTAGCAGATTAGGAGTTAAGCAATGGTCCATCGCCTAGAAAATTTTAGAACCATGCCTTAAAAGTGATAATTTGCATTTAAACGAAAATCATTAATTTCTTTTAGAAAAGTAAAGTATCATTTTTAGGCTTAAATGCATCACTTTGCAATTTACATCTTAATTATTCTATATTAATTTAATATATATATATATATATATATATATATATATATATATATATATATATATATAAAAGTAACATTTTTTAGTGTAATTAAGGAAAATTTTGAACTCGTCACACGAATTAAAATTCATGTGATAGTCAAATACAAGTCTTTGTCAAGGTTAAACAATCCAAATTTTATTTTTCAAACCTAAAAATTTTTTTCATTAATTTTTTTTTTCTCAAAAAACCCTCTTATATATGTAGAAATATTACGATCATCCCTTAAAAATCAGTTGAGTTTTTTTTATAAGATCTTATAAGCTTCCACATCTTATGATATATATTAGAACTTATAACATATTTAAATCTTATTTTAAAAATAAAATGTAGAAGTATTTGGATAAAATAAAAAGATGAAAAAAACTTATAAGATGCTAGTGATAACCTTAGTATAATTAAAATAATCAAAATTAAAGAATATTGTTATAAATAAGATTGTATATTCAAAATAAGTTGGTTTCCCTTAGTGCTTCTCTCTCTCTCTCACACACACATCTTTTAAAATTTTATAACTAAAATACCACACTTTTAAGAGTTTAAAACTCTCAAAATCTTGCAAGATGTTTTTGGCAGCCAAACAAACACCCCCACGATTCTTTTTCCCACCGATAGTTTTCTTAAGGGGAATTTGTTGGAAAATCCTAACACCTGATTTTAGATTTTGATTCAATCCCCATATAATATATTTTGGTCTCTACTTCTTAATAAAAAGAAAAACTGAAATGAATTCCATTAACTTCAAAAGACAAAAACAAAAGTAAACTCATATTTAAAAAAATAAAAACCATATTTATTTTAAAATACCTTTAGTCATGTTTTTATTTTTACAATTAAATTTGCATCTGGGCCTTGAGATTGCTCAAAACAAAAAGCTATTTGCATAAAAAAAAGAAAAAAAGAATCACATCAAAGCAGCCGTTATCGTTGGTAGCCACTGACACGAATCGCTCGTCGGTGGTGAAGCCCATCTATTGTATTGTCCTTTGAAGTCGCCCTCATTCCAAAGTCGAAGTGTTTTTTGTTTTGTTTTTTTTACGATGTTCTAATCACGGGGAAATTGAGTTTAAATTACTTATAAATCTCAACTTTCATCGTTCATTATTTCGTTGTCCAACCACCAGTCTTCATTCGACCACCACCTTTGAGTTACTCTTGTGTTAATCTATGAAATTACAGGTTTAGATTCTCAAATCAGAGCCTTAATCATTGCGCACGCGTGTTGTGTGTTTTTTTTTCCGGCCGATGGCCGAAAATTGTGCGTTGATAGTCAGATGGGTCATCATCAGAGACATGGTATCGTTGGCCATGTGAGGTGGAGTTGATAGTGGTAGCATGGGTGTGATGGTGATGGGTTATGGAGTATGTGGGATGCTTAAGAGAATTACAAACTTGTGGATCTAATTGTAAATTTCCTTTTTTTTTTCCAGTCAACTTATTATGAAATAGCATATTATAAAACCCCCCAAATCAACATTATATCCATTATGAATTGACCCATAAGTTAGATTATTTGAAATATCATATTAACTCCAAGGATATTTTAAATTTTAAGAAATCTCACTCGGTCCCAAAGTTATTTATTCAGTTTTCAGAATCATATAATCGAGAGCCAAACATTCTTTAATATCTCGTTTCACTTCTGAATGTATTCATTTAATTGTATAAACTAAGTATCAAATGTATAAAACTAAGTACTCAATSCACACTCTCTAAGTACCAAATCGACATAAACTACGATACTAATAGTATAATAGTTAAAATCTAAACTCACACTCAATAAGTAAACTAAGTATTAATTATATAACAACAAAGTACTCAAAGCGGAACTTTCTAATTTAGGATCAGGATATTGTCCACTATCAAAACACCTACACTAAGTTGGTAAAATTATAAAAAAAGGTACTAAATTATCCCGATCGGGCATTTTGGCTGTCGTGGCGTGATTCAACAATTTCTTATCATTTTTCTTTATTTTTAAACATCAATTGAACAAAAAAGTCTGAGAAAGAAATCAATTTTGGTCCATTATATTGGCCACATTCCATAAAAGGTACTTGACATTAACCATTATCAAACCACATATGCTAAGTTGGTCAATTCATCGAAAATGATCCAAAAAGCTTGATCTGGGCATTTTTCTGACGTGGCATTAGTTTATATTTTCTTATCATTTTTATTAATTTTAAACATTAAATTGACGACAAATCCTATTTGCCTTCATTTATTTTCCTTGAATCAAATCAATATATTTTATTAAATAAAAAATTAAAAAAATCAGTGATAAATAAAAAATATAAGTGTATGTAAACTAAGCACGAATATAAAGATAACTAAGTACTCAATGCACATTCACTGAGTACCACATCCACATAGGTTAAGCACTAATCATATAACTAAAATCTAAACGCACACTCACAATGTATTGATTAATATAAAGTAGGTACTAAATGCATAATAACGTACATTGACTAGGTACGAGATGCATGTAGAATAAATATCAATCACAAAATACTAAATACTAAATCCACACTCGTCAAGTACAAGTACATATAAACTATGTACTAATAAAATATCAAATAAGTACTCAATGCACACTCACTAAGTGCCAGACTCACATGCACTTAGTACTAATCGTGTAACAACTAAAATCTGAATGCACACTTACCAAGTGCTGATTAATATAAACTAAGTATTCATTGAGTATTATATACACACTAATTAAGTACCTGATGCACATACACTAAGTACGGAATGCATAACGAATTTAGAAAAATGTACACTCTCCAAGTATTGGATACATATAAACTAACTACCAAATACATAATAATGAAGTACTAAATTAACATAAATGAAGTACCAATGCACATGCACTAAGTAAACGAATTAATAGTTATTTGATTTTCTTTCCAGGCTTCATTTTATTTCCCTTCCTGTGGTTTTCTGTAAACCCTCCTCATGATTTTAAATTATAATAAATTGCATAACAAATGTAGACATATTTTTTTTCTTAATTCAAAAATTATATAAATTTWAATTATTGTAATTTACAAAAATAATATTTGTATAGTCTTCCCAAAGTTTCATATATATTCGAATGTTTGATTATAACTAAGTATCAAGTGCATAAAATTATAATTAATTTCTAAATACTCATTTTAAGAAAATTTGAAATAAAAATAAATCTAACAAGTATTCAAATATTTGATTCGAATTATATATATATATATATATATATATATATTATATATTATTATATATATATATATATATATATTGTGTGTGTGTGTGTGTTGTAATTATAAATTATAAAATTAGAGTAACATTGATTATTTAAATTTTCTATTATATAATTATTGAAATCATAATATATATATATATATATATATATATATATATATATATATATATATATATATAAAAGTAATATTTAAATTTTATTATATATTATATTATATTTATTTGTAAGATATATTTTATCATTTTTTTAGGTTATAATAAATATTTTTACTTAATAATTTTTTAATTAAAAAAGTTCAAGTTGGAATTCGAATATGACTAATAAAATACATTCAAATATATTTGAATACTTATACGAATTGAATTCGAATGAATATTTAGATTCGAATATTAATCGAATCAGTCGAATATTGATCGAATATGCTAATATTCAATATGGTTCGCTTTATTTGCATTCTTACTTACGATGATTGCATCGTTTGACTAGCAAAATGAAGCTGCAACAATAGAGGAGAAGCCAGGTAATTGATACTTATAAACTAAGTATCATATGCATAATAACTCAATATTAAGTACACGCGAAGTAATTACTAACTACATCACAACTAAATACTAAATACACGTGAACTAATACCAAATGCACACACACTAAGTACGAAATACATAACGAATAAAAAAATACACTTGCAAAGTATTGGATACATATAAACTAAGTACCAGAAGTATAAAAACCACGTATCAAATACATCGGGACTAATTACAAGATGCATATACACTAAATAATAAATATATAATGAATAAAAATACAAACTCACCAAGTATTGGATACATATAAACTAAGTAGCAAATTCATAACAACTAAGTACTAAATACACATGAACTAAGTACCATATGCACGCACACTAAGAACTAAGACATAACGAATAAAAAATGCACACTTCCAAAGTATTAGATGCATATAAACTAAGTACAAGATGCATATAAACTAAGGAGTTTAGGCGCCGCCTAGAATTTATAATTTTATTTTATTCATTTATTTGTTTTCATTTTGACCGATTTTAAGCCGTCTAGACCGCCTAGGCGTCCGCCTAACCCAAATTATCAGTTGGACGTCCGCCTAGCCCAGATTTTTAGTCAGACTACCTGGGTGCTTAGTCCGATTTTGGACCGACTAGGATGCCTATTCTGCCTAAGCCAATTTTTCTGCCGAAGCAATTTTTTCAGTCGACTTTTGTAAAATCGCATCAGCTTAAGGGCGCCTAGCCCAAATTCTGCAACACTGTCCAAAATATAGTGAAATTATGCATTGTTGATGTTTATTCCAGTATTTACTCAATTCATTAATCCCGATCTTGTTTATATTTTGCGTGCATTTAATTTTTATTCATGAGACATTTAGTATTATGTATGTGCATTTAGTAAGTATGCATGCAATTCTTAGTTAGCGTTCACATATCACTTAGTAAAAGTCACGATGTACTTAATAATTATACACACAATACTTACATAATATTTAGTAAGTAGGTATGAATAATTGTTTTTCTTTTAATTTCACATTAATATTTTGAAGCGCCATTAGATACTCCATATATTTAAAGTAAAACACTTAGTACACGTAATATAACTATTACATATAATATTATACGAAAAATACTTCTTTTAAAGATATTTTATAATATTTATATTAATCTAACAATTTTTAAAAATTATTTATTAATATTGTTAGTATTATATAAATAATAAACTAAGAATTATAAAGATATTATAATAATTATAAATGAATTTTTAATTTATAACATGGAAATGATAAATATTATTTTTGTACAACACTAGTTCAAATAAATGTATAAAAATTACTATTAAGCAATTATTTTTTATTTATAAAATAATTAAAAATTCATTAATGTTAAGTACTTTAAACATAAGTACAATTACAGTTTATACACAATACTGTCAAAATAAGTCGTGTTTTTAACTTTCGAACAATTCATTTACGTTCGAATTTTATATGCACATCTATGAATCCACATTTAATAAATATTTTGAATACATTCGTACAAATTACATACCAAAATTTTCATGTCCCATATATAAATAATATAATTAATTATTTGGTTTGTATGTGTCAAATACTTAACGAGCAAATAAGCAATACTTAGCCATAAACAATAATGATAAAACTAAAAATATTACAAAATAAGTTTTAATTTATTAATTTTAAGGGTAAAACTGAAAATTTTATATTACAGAGAGTTGACTTAAAAATATTAATAAAAAGAGGGATGCAGAATTTACTTTTTACGTATGGACTAAATCAAGAATTAATTTATGGAATATGCATTTTTTTCTCCAATTTACATCGAGAAAGGGACAACAAGCACAAAGAAACACAACTGGTCTAACTACCTTCTTATCTACCCCCATGCCGAGCGAATTGGGGAGATGATAGTTTTCATGAAAAATATAACATTTTTTTCTAATTAGATGATAGATGATTAAATAAAATTTCATTTTTATCCTTTTGTTTTGTAAATTTTATTTATTTTTAGTGGTAACTATAATTTTCAGATATAAGTAAATCTTTATTGATTATTATCATTGTTTATTTTTTTCTATTTTTTTTAAATATTTTTCTAGAAAATCTTATTTATTATTTTAATTTCTTTATTATTATTATATATTTATTGTCATTTATGTGTGTTATTTTTACATATCTCAATCATATTTATATTGATGAATTAACATTCAATCATCTAATTTATCAAATAATAATTTACTATAAATTATCATCCAGTAACAGGTATCAACTACCTTCTCAGATCATCTTACACTTTTCATATTAGGATATTGCTTGTCCATTCATACCCCTCCACATCAGAAATTGAGTATTTTAACTTTTTCTTTGTCCTTTTTATAGTTTGATGTTGGGACATTTGAATCGACAAGTGACAACAGCTAAAACCTCCCGAAGTTTTCAATGAAACGATAGGCTGACCACAGGAAAAACAACTCCAACTTCCAACCGGCAGTTGTATGCATTGAAAATAATGTGTAGAATAATATAAAGAGTACACACAATTTGAAAACAAAATGAGAACATAACATGAAATACCTTTATTTATTACAAAGTCCATACAACAAAAATGTCAATAATTTGAAGTGTTTCAAATACAAGACCATGTGTGAACACATTCATGATTCTTCTGTGAATAATATATAATATACACCTCACATTCCACGGAGGATTTTTTTTTAAAAATAATAATTTATCAAGATATTCTAAATCTCAATGCCTAGACAGCGCCATTAATGTCAATTAAAAAAAATCATGCTAATTTTTGAACTTCATTCTCCTCTTCTCGATGACGATTCTTACGGTCTGCATTTTCGGCCAGAAACTCGGATCTCAACTGCATCAACAGCCTCCCGAGATAGTTTAGCCCTTCTCCATCTCGACCACCACCCCAGAACAGATCGTGTGGTGATGCTTCGACCAGGACAGATCCGGTGGTCGAGAGTAGCATAGAGGTTAAATTAGGATACGTCGAGAATTTACACTTTAAGGCTCTGTACATAATATCGGTCTTGACAGAATCCCAATCCGATCTCACCTGCATCGAACGTGACAAAATTTGAATCCAATAATTGTCTAAGATAAACAAATTTAAGGGATATATTCGACCTATATATATATAAATATTTCAAAATTATAACTCCAAGGGTGTTTTCATAAGTAACCCTAAATTTAATCATTAAACATCCACAAAATTCAGAAAATCAGAACCTAAAGGATCTTGTCTGACACCTAGCCAGTGAGATACGATAAATTTTTAATTGCCCAGATAAATCAAGAATCATAACAACTAGCAAAGGAAGCAGGATTGCAACCCATGATAAAAATAATTCAAGCTGCTACAGCATCGTCATGTCCATCAATAAAATTGTAGGATAATATTTCATCTTGGCATAACTATATGCCAGTTGTAGAAGAAGCTCAAGTAGATGTAGATATCGATAAGAAAATCAATTAATGTACTCAGTTCAATTATATGCATTTCAACTACCCATGAAAATCCTAGTTCTACAGATCTCCAGGTCATCAACTATGCCAGCTAAAAGATACAAGGCACATTGCTTATTTCAGTAATGACAAAGCATTGGGGGAGTGTGTGCACCCCCTAAAAAAAGAAGTGATTCCCGGCTTCTAACCGGAAAACTAGAAGCCGAGAATCACTTTTTTTTTTTTTGGAATTTGCAAACACCGCATAGAGCTGGCAACAAAATCCTAAAAAAACAAAAGAGAGAAGATTCTTGGCTTCTAACTGAAACACTTGCTAGAAGTCCAGTTAGAAGCTGGGGATCACTTTTTTTATATATAAATAATTTGCAAACACTGCCTAACGCTGGAAATTTCAAGAATGATACCAAATCTGGGCGCTGCCTCTGTGTTGTCCTTCCCAGTCGTGCCGCTTCCTCGGGACTTTTTGCGTTTTTTATCTCTTCCAAACATTTTTTGGCAACAGGATCATCTAAGTCGACAAACTTATGAGCCTAAAATTTTTAAGGAAAAATAATAAATAAGAGAAAAGGATGTATGGGATGAAAACAACCGGAGCAGACCAAAAATGTGACCTGGTAATAGTGCTCCACACTGGGCCAACTATAACAATCTCCATTTTCATCAGGCATTTGAATCGGATGCAAAGAGAAGTTTGAAAATGCACCATAAGGGTCCCACGTCTTATAGAAGAATATGATGCTCGCTTCATACGGAGAAACAGTAGGATCGATTGCAAAAGTTTCGTCAACTGATGGGATCACAGGCGTTAAGTCGGGAACCGGATGAAGAAATCCACTTACAAGCATGTCGGGACCAACCTGCGATTGCATGCGAATAAAAACAGGAAAAAAAAATACACCAGGAAAGTAAGCAAAAAGGTATTTTATTCTTCAAAATCTAGATTCATATAGTTTTTTAGATGCAATGAAACAAGAAAATCAAAAATACTTATTTAGAAGAAATTTTGTATGAGAATCGAATAACTCAAGTAAAAGGTTCTTTACAGTTTGAGGCACACTCGTGTTAGGCAGCCTAACCGTTAGGCAGGTCCCCTAAACCTAAATTTTAAAATTAAAAAAAATTAAAAAGACACCAAAAAAATAGAAAACCCTACAAAAACAAAACTAACTAAAGAACACTAAATAATGGAAAACGTAAAAAACACACACAAAAAAAAATCATAAAAGAATTAAAAAACCCTAAAAAACCTGGAAAACCCTAAGAAAAATTAAACTAATTAAAAAAAACTAAAAACTAAAATTTAGGCCCTGCCTAACGCAATGTACTCCGTTAGGCAGGTGTACACAAGTTTGGGCCTTACTGTTAAGGGTTTTGGTTGAACGGCTGACTAAATAACGAAATGAACATATATTGTTAAGCAGTATGTCAAAAAATACTGAACCTGCTCATAATGTACGTCATTTAATTCCAGTGCTTGAGACATCTCCACCATCCCAAGTTCTCCAACTGGAGATGGTGCATTTTTGCCACCAATAATTTTAGGGGCAACAAATGCATGTACCTGCATCAACATAAACCATGTTTAAGCTAATAATAATCATAATTTTTTTTAAAAAAAGACAGACATACCTTGTGTACGACGCCAGAAGAAATAGCAGCTGCAGATAAAGTGCCTCCGCATTCCCACAAAACCGAAAGACAGCCACGATCATACAAGTATTCTGTAACAACTTTAGGGTTTAAAATCTCAAACTCGACTACTTCGACACCCTTCGATGCAAGGAATTTCTGGAAACTCCTTTTTGCGCCTCTCTGTGTTGCAACCATGGTGGGAACCTCAGTAACATCCCACAAATGTGCGACCTCGGGAAGATCGAGAGATGTTGACATCACAATACGTTGGGGCAAATGCCCCCCTCCGTGTCTTGCAGTTAGACGTGGATCTACATTTTTAAATTTTGAATTAGAAAACGATTTTGAATATTCTAGCTTCAAATCCATCAAACACTAACAGGCATTATTTCCTCTATATCAGACCACCTAATCGTTATATCTTAAATAAAAAAAATAAATAATAATAATAATAAAATACGAAAAAATAAAATAACTAAAAACCTAAAACAAGAACCACAAAATATCTGGGGGGGGGGGGGGGGGGGGGGGCGGAACTAAACAACCTAAATAATAGAAAACCATAAAAACTGAGCATCCCTATGAAAACTAACATAACAAAAAAACAATTGAAAAGAAAACCCCTTAAAACTGGGGAAAAAAAAGAGAGAGAACTGAAAACCTAAAAGGTAGGCCCGGGAATACATACCATCAGGCAGTTTAACACAAGTTTTTGTCTACGCAGACACACACACACACACACACGTATGTATATAACACAAAGAAAAAACTAACAGCCATTAGAGATTCATACTATCTTGGCGTACGGTGTTGCCTCCAACAATGACAGCATCACACCTGCCCCGCATTTCAAAAACTCGGGTTCTCGAGATTTTGCTGCTTATCCATGATGCATGTCCACTACTTGCTGCAATTTTCCCTGCATTTATTATACATGCATATTAATATGAAATATTATTGGTCAGGTCTAAAGAGGTCTGATCGATTATCGAATATTAAATAGACAAAGCGACAAGAACCACCATGTACTGACCATCGAGGGTCATAGCGTATTTGAGAATAGAGAATGGAACTCGACAAGCAGCTCTATACAATAAAGGAGCATTCACTAGAAGACACGACTTCAGACCTTCCTACGAGAAAAAAAAAAAAGTCAAAAAGTCAAATAAGTACACAGTGTATTATGAGAAACACAACTAGCTCAAGAAACGAAACAGCCTGATTGTCATTTAAATCCAGAGTATAAAAAACGCATACTGCTAACAAATCAAATTATCTACATGTATCCTACTATAAGTGCGTTCATACAGAAGTAGAAAGAGTGTGGCCCATTATGCCAAGAAATTCGAACGGACCATATCAATATTATCGTGAAATCATAAGAGGCCGGAGACCTCAATTCTGATTACATATTGAAATGCATAAGGAAATTAAATGTTGTGATTACATTACCTCTATAGTTTTAGATTGGATATCCTCACCAAGAACATCAACCAACAATCCTTCACCTTTAAGCGCATGAACTGCCTTTCCCCTAAGGTGTTGCAAAGGATGCCTCATCCCAATAACAACCCTCCCAATTCCTGCCTAAAAATGCATGAGCACTAAGGATTTTTTATTCTAATAAAGCTACCAAAAATGTTATTGATAAGTGATGGGGTGCTAATTGATGGTAAAACATAGTTAAAATTTGTATCCGACTTTACACTGCATAACTATCAGTCAGACTTTCCTTAGTTTCAATTGAGGTTTAAGCAAGCAATGAGAAGCTATTTTACCTGGACCAGGGCAGAAACTGCAGTTTCGTCGCCGAGGCAGTGATTTGGCTCCATGTTGAGATACGCGGTGGCGCCAAGGCAGCGTTCGCCCGCGGCCTCCACGGCCTGCATCTCCGCCGGGGTGGTTCCCTGCGCGTACAAATACCCCTCGCCCACAACCACCCTTTCTCCACCACCTGCGGTGGTGGCTATGACGCAACCGAAGTTCGGGTGGGGCGCCGTGAACCCCGCGGATTTGTCCGCTAACTCGGCGGCGCGCTTGATGTACGCGGAGTCGAATGCGAGTGACGATGGCGATAAGGAAGAGGAGGAGGAAGAATTGAGAGTCGCTCTGCAGGTAAAGGGAGAAGTGAAACTCAAGGGTGGTAACGTGAAGGCCATAATCGGCGGGTTTGCCTTCTATTCGCCGGAATTAGGTGTGCCGGGAAGTCAGTGGTCCAGTGGTCTACTGGTGAACTATTAAGAAAGGGAGGGCCTCTGAACAATATCATGGAAAGATAAATATAAAAGTGATTAAAAAAATTATTTATATAAATTAGGTATAAATTATAAAGTTTTGCTTAAAAATAAAAACTACTTTTTAAAGTATTATACTATTTATTATTATTATTAAAAATAAAAAATATAAATTAAATTTCCATATTAAAAAAATAATAAAGAGTTTATGAATAAGTAGCCTATTTACCCGATGAAAATTGTAATTTTGTTGGAATTCACATATATATCTTTTTTTCTTTCTTCTGAATATGGATTATTGATTAACTAATTGTAAAAATATTAATTTTTTTCCTCATTTCATTTTTCACTCAGAGATAGATTATTCCTATATTCTATATGACCATTAATTGATCAATTTAAGAATATTTTAATCTTCGTTTCATATTTAATTTTATATTGCTCATATAATCCTAAAACCATAGGGTGTCCCATCTTGTTCCTATAACTTTCAATGAGTCAGTTTTTGCCTAAATTTTAATTAGCATCAAGAAAATCAATACATCAAATTCAATCTAGTCCCCCTTTTGAGTGCTTTAGAGAAAGTTTGGATGGTACGAAGAAATGGCAATCGAAACAAAACAACCGATGAATTTGACATTAATATATATCAACTTACATAGAAACCATTTGACAAGGTAAAATCTATTTTACACAAACCAAAGATACATTAACATGAAAGCACATAAAACCACCATAATCACCATTTTTTGAATTGACACAAGAGAGCAAAAAAAAAAAAGAAAAGAAAAAAAGCTCTCTATGGAGTAACATAAACAGTGAAATGTGTAATCGTCTCCACACCATCAGTAGTATGCTGATCTTCATGAGGAAGCGTCTCAATCGTAGCATAGCCTTTCGCATCCCCATACTTACCGGTCCCACCAATGATGGCCAGATGAGAAATCGGCGTAGCCGTCCTGTGGACCCCGAAGAAGCTGACCGTGTCCTCCACCTCATCATGACCGTGCAACAACGCCGTCAGCACCAGCATGTGGCTGGACCCGTCGGACGAGCTGGCGATGTAAAACCCCTGAGCCCTCCCGACCACGGCCGTCCCGAGCTCGTGCCCTTCGGTGATCTCGTTGTCGACCACCGTCACCGACCCGAACATGAGCTGCTGGAGGCTGAGGCCCTGGGGGAGCTGCCCGGGCGTGACGAAGGCCCGGTTGTTGTTGCCCGTGACGGCACTGTTGCCGTTGCTCTGGACGATGGTGTTGGTTGGGGAGTTGCCGTTGAGGCCGACGAGGAACGGGTAGTTGTTGTTGTTGACGACGCCGTTGATGGTGTTGAGCGGCACCCCGCCGTTGATCGGGAATATCTGGTTGTTGGGCTTGGAGAACGGGAGGTTGTTAGCATCCGAGTTGGCCACCACGCCGGTGACGACCCGCCCGGAGGGGTGGGACCCGCCGAGGATGTCGTGCATGAAGAAGGACAACGTCGATTGGTCGGCGGCGGCGGTGGCGGATGGTGTGGTCGTCGGGTTTGGCACCGGCGGTGCAACGGTATTGGGAATGTCGGGCACCGGTGCTATGACCGGGGCCGCGGGTCCGGTTGGGATGACAGGTGGCACGTTGTTGGTGGCCGGGATTTGGCCGCTCGGGAGTACGGTGGGTGGTGGGACCGCCGGTGGGACATTAGGGTTTTCGGTCTCCGGCGGTAGTATAGGATCGGATGCGTCGGGTGCGTCGGTGGGGAGGGGAATTGGTGGGGTTACTTCATCAAGAATTCTTGCTGAGCTGGCCAAGGTGGTGGCTAGTAGCAATAAGCAAGTGAAGAAGTTGAGTGTGTTTGGGGTGATGAGCATAAAAAGCTTAGCCATTTGGAACTTGGAATGCAAAACAATTGCTAAGAAGAGTTGATATGAATATTGAGAATGATTTCTTGGTGGACATATATAGTATTTGAGTTGTGGATAATGAAAAGTGGAGCTGATGATATGGAGTTGGTAAATGCACTTTACTACTTTCTTTTTTTTTTGAAGTGTATGGTTAGTCCATAAACCTAAACTCTTTGATTGGAGAGGTTATGGAGGAATGGTTTTGTTGAGCAGCAAAAAATATATAATTCCAAATTATTAGAGAAATTAAGTGCAGGAACTTATGCAGAATTTAATTTCATCTAAAGATACTAGAATTGTCATTGTAACTAATTCTTTAAGAAATTCAAAATTTAAGGTTGAGTAAAATTTGCTGGGCTTGTGATCCTCTGTTACAACTTACAATCATGCAACACAATGACATTTTTTTTTTCTAGAACAAATTTTGATCATTTGCTTATCCTCTATATTGTTTAGAATTTATATCCGCTGCCCGGCTAACCAACGACTAAAAAAATCGAACGATTCTCTAGGCTTGTATTCGGGTACAGTATGTCCAGCTCCCTGCCGGATCAAATATGAAACTTTCATGTTAGAATTTCAATAGAGAAGTAATATATTGTTAAAATGTATCATGAACCATTTAATCTTGTATTATATAACACTTATTCATATTTAGTCATACCTTGACAGTGAGGAAAGTGAAATTATTAGCATACTCCTGTAAGAATCTGCAATTCACATAACACACTATTAAAAATCATATTCAACCAAAACAAAATAAAATATGCAGACACAGTTGAGAAAAAAAAACAAATTACGTACCCGGCGATCTGACCGTTGGATCTCCAAGGTCTCCATTCATCCACAATTTGATATCCAAGTGATTGTGTCCATGCTTGGGTTCCAGTAAATGGAACACACATATCATGATCTCCACTTAAAAAGAAAAACTTGGGTTAGTTTTAAATTTTTTTTATAACTCCAAAAGAAATAAATTTCTTTTTTTCTTCATACCTATATATCAAAACTCTGTAGCCACTGGATGTGAGATTCTTGTGATAGCTGATCATGCTCCCCGAGTCATGCGTGTAGCGCAAATCGACACACAAACTCCATTCTTCACTCTCCTGAGAAATTAGGACCGAACAAAGAAGAGTTAATTATTTTTCTTTAGATTGGTGAAAATTTTTAACCAAGTCAGGAATACGGACCGGACTAGCATGAATCGCTTTTCTAACCGCGTCGTTATTCAGCCATATCGTTGCTTGTACATCATCCTGCAAAACTCAGGAATATTTTATTCTCTTGCAGTAACTATCAAAATTACTTAATCGAAATAATTTAAAGTCACGGTCATAAGAATCAGAAGTTGATAGTATTTGCAAGCTAAAGTTTGACAAGTTGAATAATTTAAAAGAGAATTTCAGATGAATAAAAAAGTTAAAAAAAAAAAACAATGAGCTTGCTTTTTACCAGAGCGTTTACTACTTACCAGACACGGGACCGTGATTTTTCTCATTAACTCTGGCCACAATGGGATTATGCCATCTTCGACTGGTGCGTGAAAAGGCCAAGCACGGCCGAAAATTCGCTTCCTCACAGCAAGAGGCCTCTCGGTGGTCCCCAGCTGCTTGAAGCTCTGTGGTAAAACGGTTGTGTTTTCATTTGTGACATCTTTTAGTTCACGGCTGTGGAAGCATGGTTCGAGGATGTCATACCTGTTCAAACCGTCTATAACCTGAACAAAGAGTCGGCGGTAAATAGTAAAATGGTAATAATTTTGAGGTAAAAGTCAAAAAGTTGCTATTAGCTTATAAAATTTCTTACATTGTCGATCTTTGATAGCATATTTTGGCAATTTATGTTGTTGGAGTTATGATAATTTCCTTTGCAGTGGCCTTCAGCTTCCTACAAAATAAAAATTAATAATAATAATAATAATAATAATATTATTATTATTATTATTACATTGTTTTTTAAATGTTTACACACACTCCCTAAGAAGCAAATATGCAGGTTTCTACTGCATTTCATCAATATGGCCTCAATACAAATGGTACAAAACGAGGCGTAAACGTTGGGTGCCAAAAATGGTATATGTCACTTTAACTCGCCTTAAACATATTATCGGATATTAGGCCCATCCCATGTGCAAACGGAACGAGTGCATTGCCATCAAATTCAGGGTCGCACACCCCGTTTCCCACCATGTAGCCCTGCATCAGATTATTACCAATTACAAGATTTAATAATTTCAAAAAAAGAAAAGAAAAAAAGAGGTTGTGAAGGGAAAATACCTTGAAATTAATAATCGGTTTAACACCAGCTTTTGTTCCTGCATGAAAATAATCAAGAACAAATGTATGACTTTAAAATTGTTTTGCTACAATGCAACATATAATTATTTGTGGTATCTGAGATTGAATATCTCACTTATTTATACCTTTGACAATTTCGGAAGCAAGAGTAGGGATATAAATGCCCGCATAAGACTCGCCGGCAATATAGAACGGATTGGCATTGAACTCTGGAAATCGCTCAAACCACTACGACAAAGCCGACAAATAATTAATTTAGTTAATCATATAATTTTCTTGAAAATTTTCAAAAACACAAGTATATATGATGCAATTAAACATACCTTAAGAAGGAAAAGATGGGTTTCAGCTGCAGTCTGTAAGTCTCTGTTTACATAATACGATGTATTCGCAGAATACGAAAATCCAACACCAACCGGAGAGTCCAAATAGATAATATTCGCAACCTTAGTTCAATAAATGAATTATGTACAAAATTATCMGAACCAAGAAAATAAGTTTAAGTACTCTTATAAGTTTGAGAAATCTCAACCTTTGACCAACTATATGGATTAAGATGCAAAACTGGCAAGCCTCCTTTTTGTTTAGCTGCTTCAAAATTAAAAGGCCCTGTCCAATATATATGATCTTCAATTATTTAAAAACACTAGTTATTAAGAAAATATTGGCTTAGAAAATCTATAGTGAAAAAAAAAAAAAACACAGGAAATTCTAAGAATAATTAGACATTAATTCTTGAGCAACAAAAAAATTATAGGAATATTTGTTTTTGTTTTTTCTCAATCAGACAACAACAATTATATTACAAAGGCCATATGTTGCAAAAACAAACAATAATAATAATATGTGACCTATACATGTTCCATCATCCATTTATTCCATGTGAAGTTATAAAGAGTTATTACCATGCTCATAGACAAAGCCATCAAAGCTAGAACAACCTGGTCCTCCATTTAGCCATAAAACCACAGGATCGCTTACCGGATTTTTTTCCGATACTACAAAATAATAAAACAGGTTCTTTTTTGGATTTCCATCCAATGTCACATACCTTCACATGAAACCAAACAAAGAACAAATAATTGAAAATTTAATTTTCTGTAGAAAAAAAAAATTAAGTGACAAATATATAGATATATCAAGAGAAGATATAATTAAATAAATAAATAATAACAATAATAATTACCCAGAGTAATGTTTTGAAGGGAAAGTGCCCTTGAATCCAGGAAGACTCTTTACAAGAGAAATTTTAGGAGCTGCTCTAAGAGGATGCAATTGGAAAATCATGCAAATTGATAAACCAATCATAAATTGCATTAATTTGGTCATGGCCATGGCCATGGTTTTACTCTGAGCTAGACTGCTAGAGTGAGGAATGTGTTGAAGAGGTTATGGTGGTGCTTTAAAAAGAACCATTGCAAAGATAGTGATAATTGGTGAGGTGAGAAAAGTGAAAACAGGGAGATAAAGACAAAGTTACAGCAAATGGTATTAAAAGAAAATAACAAACTCTAAAGCTCAGCAAGATAAAATAAAACTAAATAAAATAAAAAAAAGAGCTTACATCATTAATCATTCAAATTTAAAGCCCCTTAAATTCATCTTATTTGAATTTGAACAGGGTATGCCACATAAAGATTATTATTATTATTAATTGTTTTATAAAAAAAGGAAATTAAATTCAAGAATTTGAAGTTGATGATGGCATTTGCTGTTACTGGTGGTGGGCTTGTGTTGTCTGTAGCAAAAAAGCTGGTCAGCATATTGATAAAACAGTGATTCAAATGAGTTGCATGAGGCAAGTGTGATGTGGGGGTCAAAATTGGACTTGTATGAAAAAGGGAAAGTGAGTAACTAATCAAAAGGATAAATGCTGTGTTATTAAATAAATAAATACAAATAGTTTAATCTCCAGTCCTTTGCACTATTTTGTTCTTAGATTTTGCATCAAAATAATGCAAAACTATAACAAATTTAAATTTTATTTCCATTCATATTACTTCAGATTTTACACCAAAAGAAATTTACCTCAAATATTCCATATTATTTCGATATAAAAATTATTTTTATTAAAAAAAACATTTATTTTAGCATAGTATTATAAATACATATTTACTTAATTGAAAATTTTGCTCCATTATCATAATTAATAAAGTATATAAGTGTAACTAATTCGTGAGTGTATTCTATTGCAAAGTAAATCTTGTGTTTTTTTTTGTTTTTTTTTTACAGTTTAATTGTCTTACAGTATGTTTTAGACTTGCTTAATTTTAAATATAATTTCAAATTGTAATAGAAAAAGAAATTTGAATAATTAAAATTTATTTAAGTTATTTTACTGAAATAAAATATCACTTAAGATCACGAATTAGATTTCATTCAATTTGTTTTATTACAAAAAAAAAAAAAAAAAAAAGATTTCTTAATTGATTTAAAAGATAGAAAAAAAGAAAGCGTAGTGAATAGTAATGCACCAAGTTTGGCGCATTAGAGCATTTCCAATGTTAATCCTTCGACGATAAATAATTTTTAACACATGTCAATAAATTAATATATTATCTATGCATATAAGATGAATGTTAAAAGAATAAATATTGATTTCAAAAGTTATAATGTATAAAGTCAATCGTAATAATTTTCTGTGTGTGTCATTTATTTTAATAATAATAAAATAAAAAATATATATAAATAATACAGATAAGTTTGATCAATCTTGATAAATTTAAAAAATCTAAACTCCAAAACGATAGAGTGAAACATCAGTTTCTACTGGTTTGCTACTTATTTTTATTTAACATTCTTTCCGAAATCAAACAATACAATTGAATGTGTTGAAATTATTTTTTTCATGTCAATACAACACCACTTACGACAATAAGCATTCGAGAATAAATTATTTGTATTATTTTTAACTTAATGACATGATTAACTTTTCACTAAAATAACAAATATATCGGAGATGCTTTGACACACCAAAATGGCGTCTCGTTTGGCACAAAGGTTGAAGAAATAATTTGCACTAAATTGATATTTAACGCAAGTTTTAAGTAATGGCGTATAATTAAAGTTAGGCGGGTTTTTAGTGATACAACCACCTAAGTGGGAGTGTGAGACCACTTGTAATAGTGATGCTATCAAGTTCGATTACTTTAATATAGTCATGCCAGATTATGTTGGCACTCGTGGGATTAATAATTCATTCGTAATAAATTGAGGAAAAAATGTCATTTACTATACTCTCATTATTATTAATCAATAAATAATAATAAAAAATATTTTATCAAATTTGTCAAATATATTTTATTTAATTAAAATTACAACTTAAATAATTAAAACTACCTCTACGCCTAAAAAAAACTAATAACAATAATAATAATAATAATAATAATAATAATAATAACAATGATAATGATGACTTATGATATTTTGCTCCACATGTAATAAGTAGTATGAATTATACTCGGTACAGTATGTATTTTTATTTTGAAGATATTATATAGTATGAAATTATCTTGTGCAATTTAATATAAAATTTGGCAGTTCGATCTATTAAAAAAAACTGCATAATATAGTTTGCAATCCGGTAGGGTTGCTATGTAATTTGATAATAGTAGTATGCATTTTAAAATATAATATTGTTTTTATTGATTTTTTGAAATTTTTATTAGAGTTATGAATTTGATAATGGTAATATGAATTTTAAAATATAATAGTAGTAATTTGATAATATTAGTATCAATCTTAAAATGTAATAGTATTAAATTGTATTGATAATATGAATTTTGGTTGTATTAAATTTTGAATAAATAAAAATAATTGAAAGGGAAAAAAAAAGAATCATTAATAAGGGTAAATTAGTATTTTTATGTAATAGTTTGAATTAAATTGGAAGATAATTGATTATATGGGAAGTTAATTTTATTTCACTAGAGTATTTGGGATATAACATTTACCTAATAGATCATATTACAATTACCCCATAAATTTATTCACAAAAATATCATCGGAATGAATTATTTTTAAAATTCTCACTAAGTTTTTATATATATTTATCCATCTAATTACTAAATATACCAATAAAAAATTAATAAACACACTCATTAAAACATACAAATATATAATATCAATTTTCAATTATTTATAACACATTTTGTCTTACCCACTTCAATTATCTCAAACCTTAGAAACCAAATTTTTTTGTTTCCCTCAACTAAGCAAAAGAAAAAAATGGCAAAAAAATTATTGTTTATGATTCATAAAATATAACTCATTTTTTTCTTAAAAAAGTTTTTCTTCATTTCTCTCTCACTTATTTCCTCCTATATCTCCTCTCTCAATTACCATTAATTTTCTAACACACAAAAATTTTATTTTATTTTCTCTCTCTCATCTCTCCATTATCATTAATTCCCACCATACAAAATCTTTGTGGGACCCATTTGATTTTTTTTTTTTACCAAATAATTTATATTCAATCATTTACTCAATACACACAAATTATATACTCACTATCTTACCAAAAAAAATTATCTCCCTAGTTTTTTTTTTGTTTTTTTTACTATTTTCTAGTGAAATGAAATAAAAATGAACAAAAGGATATTCAATCTCACTTAATTCTCCATACATCACAACGAACTGAAAAAATATGAGAAAAATCAATTTATGCATTTATTTCTTTTTGTTCTTTTATTTTGTTGTATTCTTATCGTTATTGTTAGTTGTATCTCGAAATTTTAAAAAATTGGTCACAATATTTTTGGTCGTAGAAAACCGAAGATTTGACCAATTTTTGGTCTTGGTCAGCTAAAAAAAGGTGCAATTTTCGGCAAGAGGCCGAAAATTAATGGTCATTTGTTATCGAAAATTGTAATGATTTTAAGTCTCTATTGTCCGAAATTTAATGTGTGTTCAGTCACTAGTGACCGGAATTTAATGTGTTTTTAGCCACTAATAAATGAACATTACATATAACTTGACATACATGAATTTGATCTTTCTCATTTTTTGTGTCAAGTTGTAACAGGAATCAAATACATGTTTAGTCTAGTGTTGTTAGTCCACTAAGAAATTATTTAGTTATGGATTATACAAATAACTTCACAACAAGATAAATACTTGTGTTAGTCCAAACTGACGGGTCATGATCCGTTAGGCCATCTGACCCAATACGATAATGTATTGGTTTTTGTACTCGAAAATATTGATTTTTCATAAATCTCTGACCCGTACTATGAAGTATTAGTTTTTATATTATGATATATTGGTATTATGATGTATTGATTTTTTACTATAATATATTGACTTTTGTACTAAAATGTATTAACATTATATTTTGGTCTGACGGATAATTCGTTAGTTCGCCCTAACAAGAGTGTTGCTCTCACAACAAATCAACATTTTGAGTCTCATGATACTTTGATAAGTTTGGTATGGTGATTGTGGTGAAGCGTTTGAACACTAGTGGTAAATGTAAGTATTAGTAATATTGACTTTTGAACGTAATGGGGCATATCGTGAATTTAAATCTAAATAGTTGTGAGGAAGAAGTAAAAATATGAAGATAATTAAAACAAACTGGAGATGAATAAAAGATGAAGAAGAAGGGAAAGAAATATGGGTTTTAATATAATTCAATTGTTGGATTAAATATTTTAATTAAATAATTTAATTATCTAATTAAATCTAATTTGACTATGAATTTCCAATTAAAAATATAATAAGTTATTCAATTGGTTGATAAATTTAAACTTATGTAACTAATTAATTAATTGAACTAATTAATTAGTTGGATTTAAAATCCAAGCTCATTACATGATTTACTAGGTCTAATTGTAGAAATCCACTTGAACAACCGAAGACATTATATATGTATAACTAGTATAAAACTCGGGGGTTACACGAATTTGGAAAACTTGATAAATAATAAATTGAATTATTCATACAAACGAATTAATAATTTATTCATTTTATATTTTGAAACACCATCTTCTTGACTTTTGTTCTGTCTCTCTTTTCACCGAAATAGTGATCTTTCTAACTTGTCTACAGTACACTAAAAAGGGAAAAATTAAACAGACACACACGCACACATAAACAATTGTTCGGTCACTGTGTGGAGGTATATTTATTTTCTTTAAGGATATGCTTCGTAAAGTGGTTTGAGAAATAATTTGACAAAATTGAAGACAAAGAGTAATTTAGTTATTTCACTATTAATATATTTAGTAAAAATAAAATAAAAATATAAGGGTGACAATAATAAGCGGGTGCATCTAGTAATAATACGGGTGCGTATGAAATTGTCCTATAAATATAATGATACAACCCAATTATTAATTGGATTAATTGAATTCAATCTCGGACTTAAAAACTGCAATAATCTGATTAAAAAGACTCTAAATAGCACTGGGCTAAATGATATGCAATGGGCCGCAACCAAAAATGTTGAAAAAAGGACCTACTGGCTGTCTAGTCTGAACCAATAAATAAAGAAAAGTTACAGGCCCAAATAATAGGCCTGATTTGACACCGAACAAAGATAAAGGCCCAAACAGCTAAAGTAAGTGACTTGGCCTATAATAATATAGTTATTTAACTAAAAAAAATTAGTAATATCTTACATAGTATTGTGTTAAATCATAATATAAATCTCATTTTTCTTTTAAAGTGACAAACATAAACTTATTACTAGTGTTTATTATCTATCATCACCTCCCAAATTATACACACCACATATAGCATATTACACACCTTATCCAACACTACCCAATATTTTTTTGTACATTCTACACACAACACAAACAAAAGATCTTTTCAATACAGCCAGCTCATATCACCAATAATCCAAATTCTGGTAGATTTTTTTTTCTGCAGAATGGAGATAACTTTTAGAGAGAGAGAAAAGACATGAGCCCTTCTTGTACCAATACCTCTTCTTCTTCATCTTTTGTCAGCTTATTACCATGCCGTGCATTAAGGTCTACTACTGCTACTACTACTAATCCTCGTACTAGTAGTAGTGTCTTTGAGCATGGCCATCACAAGCCTCAAAATGCTCTCTTTCATCGTCTTCGACTCACCAATGTTTCTCTCAGAGGTACCCTTTAGTTAGCTTCCTCCTCTCAAAGATTGATGTTTGAGAGCTTGTTTGGTTTTCTTTTTTAGCATCCATTTTCTTTTTTCAATATTTCCTGATGAGTTTTCGAGTTTGTGTTGAAATATATGTTAAATTAATAAATCTTGATGCAATGTTTAAACCAATCATTATAAACAAATAATGAAAAAAGACCATGACTAGTGTAAGAGATTGTGCAGTTAGCAGTTTTGCAAAAGTTAGTTAATCGAGGTTGTTGCCTCGATTATTTATGTTGCAGTTGCGAACGAGTCTAGCAGAACAGAGGTGTCTCCTGATGAAAGATCAGAGGCCGACAAGATTGTTGACGGGATGGACTTTGGTGAGCTTTGCGACGAGTTTGAGTGCATTAGCAGCCCTTTAGTGGAATCTAGTGCTCGCCAACTCGTCCGTGACATTCTTGAACTTCGACAAGGCAGTCGCGCCCTTGGAACCTTTGCCGTTTCTGTCAAATATAAGGTCATTTATGACTTAATTTACGATCGTCGTTTTATGTTTCAGTTCTTGGACATGGTTATTGATGTTTAGGATTGGGAATAAATAAAAGGAAAAATAAAGAATATGATTTCATTGTTTCTTACTTTCGTTGAATAGGGTCTTCAGTTGTTTGCGATGTTGTTTTGCACATAACACAAAAACACACTATTCAGCTTCTTTTACCTTTCATGATCACCAATCACATCATATCACTATTTTATTTGCGTCTAATAACAAAATAATCGCAGGATCCAGTTCGGAGCTTTACCGGTCGAGACAAGTACAAAAGACGATTATGGGCAACCGATGCTCTGGAGAATCCGACAGTGGTGAGTCTACTTTACTCCGTGGACTTTGAAATTATAAATAGTTATAATAATAATCTTGATCACTTTAACTTATTTGTTAGTCGGTCCACTTGCTTTCGCAGAGTGTGCAGAAAATGGTGATGTTATCGACCAGTGTGCTAAATATCAAGTGGACGCTAAAAGGGAAGCCCAAGTCTCCGATTTTCAGAATCGGAGGGGACTTAGTTGTCAAAGTGGACTCAAAGTTCACTTTGAATCAGATCAGTGGCCAAGTGATCGAGCACGAGGAGTTATGGGACTTGTCATCGTCATCTCCCATTGCTCAAGCGTATTTCTGGGCTTCTAGAAGGCTCTTTGCCGCAGTCGAAGCTGGAAAAGACGTTTCTGATTCCATCAAGGACCTGACGAACCGCATCGCGACAGAAAATAAGAATGTCGAAATGTATCCAGATCCTAGTAGTGATCCAACTAAGGTAAAAGTAACAGTCTGTGCAAGTAACATCCATTTTTCTTTTTTCTTTTTTGTAAATTACACAATACCCCTGAAGTTTAGCCTAATTACAAGGAGCTCCACTTATCTTTCATAATTACAAATACCCCCTAGGACATGTGGAGAAGGAAGGTGGTTTTCAAAATAAAATAAAATAAAAATATTATGAGTAAATTACAAAACTACCCCTAAAGTTTATCCCAATTACAAGAAGCTTCGGTCATCTTTCAAAATTCAAATTCACCCCTTGGACGTATGTGATTTTGAAGGAAGGTGGTTTTCTAGGGTAGTTTTGTAATTAACCAAAGTATTATAAGAATTCTTGGCTGATGTATAGAAATATTTGTTTCGTGCAGTTTTTTCAGAGGGACGAGAGCTTTCAAAGGGATCTATACCAGATTGCCCTGTTTCTGGCAATTGTGTATTTTGTTGTACAGTACTTGAGAACAACCTTGTAAGAATAAATAGCTTTCCAATGTCCATATAGTGTTATACTACTTTGGTTTTACATGGTTTTGCAGTTTATTTGCATAACCTAGTCTTGCATTCTGTGTCTGAACATCTATTTTATAATGTATATTTGTCATTTTGTTTTACCCTTTCTATGGTATCAAAAATGGAGCAAAAAATGCCGAATCCCATAAGTGATTTGCAAGACTATCAAAAAAGTGATTCCCAGCTTTTAGCTAGAAAAAATGTTGTTGCTTTTGTTTTTGGGACAAACCAATTGTAAAAATTCATTATAATTAAAAGGATTCGGTACAAAGCCCCTCCGAATCAAAATTCTATTATGATACAAAAAAGCAGCAGCATTTTCCGAAGCTGCATGTTTCAATCTATCAGTTTGCGGAGGGCAGCTATAAACAGTAAAATTACAATATTAACCTTGGACCGACTGAAAGCAGACGATGTGTTGTGGGCGCTGACATCATAAGCCTTTCCAGTCGCTTCGTCTCTAACCTTGATGCTTGACGAACCTGAATCCACAGCAGAGGATTACAGTTATTAGTTGCACTATCATAAATTTTTTATACGATTAAAAAAGATCCGTAGTGGTAACAAAATAATTGTTACAATTACAAAAACCACCCTCGAGATTTAGCAAAATTATTATTTTTTTTTAAAACAGTTATCTTATAAATACAAATATCAAGATTAAACGTGTGAAGTAATGAAACCAACATGCTTAATGCTACTATAAAAGCAATTCAATTAAATGTATACTCACAGTTATATTCAGTCCATCCGATGGTCTGATTCTCGAGGTCATATAAAACGAGTTTGTCAGATAATGCTATATCTGCAAATAATAATTAAAAGGTTACTAAAAGGAAAGCAAAGAAAATTGATTGCCTATAATATGATATTTTGTTAAAAAAGCGTACATCTTTCATTAACTTATTCGGATACCTAACAAAAGTGGGTCTTAATATGGAAAATGCAAAATTTATAGGTTAAATCTCAATAGTAAAATTCTTTATAAAATGAATAGGAAAGTAAAAGGTTATTATATCTCATTTGCTGTAAAAAAAAAAAAGGAAAAATACCTCCCAACAAAGTCATTTCTTTCCCATCCTTCGTCTGTGTTGCACTATTTTGCCAACCTATACAATACTCGTTATCCTGCAAAATTAAAGTTTTTTTCATGAGTATAACTTGAATATTACCCATGGACAAAAAAAAAAAAAAAAAAACAATTGATGAAAAAAAAAAGATAACAAGCCCAGCTATTTTTGTAACCGTATCAAAAACCTGTCTGAAACACCAGTTTTGAATTAAAGTGGGGGGTGGGGGGGATTTTATCCCTCAAATGAAACATCCAACCAAGTTAATTTACTTACACGAATTTGAAACAGATAATCGCGGGGATAAACTGGCAAAACGAGCGAGCCCTCAAAATGAAACTTCACAACTGGAAATCCATCATCAACACTGCAAAAATGCGTTTGAAAACAGACAATTATCAACGTAAAGTTTCATCAACACAAAAACAAACACAAAAGTAGAGATGTATTATAATGCAAGAACAGTGAAAACGTGAATCACAGTAAATATGTTTAACACATTCAGTAAAGCAAAAAACGTGAATATTCTCTTAGATTTAGCCATTGAGATATTAAAAAAAAAAAAAGAAAAGAAAGAAAGAAAGAATGATGACTACCACAAAAATATTGACAATTGATAGCATTCCTCTCCAACCACACATTGAGACGAGGTCACGAGGGGTAATAAATATATCAAGCACAAAAGGAAACAAATTACACTAAAAGAAAAAATCAATTTACCTACAGAGAAAAACTGACGGTAAATGTTGAGAAAACTTAAATTGTATTTACGATTGTTATAGGTAAATATTCACCAACAAAAACTAAATCCCAACAATATTTCTGTGGGTAAATTGCAAAACTAATGGTGATTTGTTGGTATAGCTTGGGGAAAACCATATTTTTTATTCTGTTAGTAACTGTAAATTTAGTGACAAAATCGTTATTGTCGGTTCAAATTATTTAGCAAATATCGTATGATTAATAGCAAGATACTAATATCTATAGGATAGTTCCACATTTGTCATATTAAATTAGTTAGAATTTAATTTATTCGCCACCATGATGAATCATGCAAACAATAGAGATAATTTATTCTTGCATAGTAATGATACTTACTTGTCATGGTACCATAAACATCTAAACTGCTGCTCGACTATATGAGTTTTCATAGTCGGTTGTTGTGCCATCATCTAATTAAAGACAGATAAATAGACGGTAAAAAAAACGTAGGCCGAAACGAAAAACATCAAGAAACCATTGCCATTCAAAATGTTCATAAGACTCTATATGAGAAATTCTTGGGATTTTTAGACATACCTTATCTATAAGCTGTTGATAAAGCACAGATGGAAGATAAGCCAAAGTTGTGCCACTGTCGATTATAGTCCCTCTATCGGACCCCGCTTCGAATATGTCTGTTGGAAGGTTTAGAAATTGACTGCCTACCTCAACTGCCTTCAGATTAACATTATAATGTGGCCTATGATAATGATGAAAATATCAGTAAAAAATAGCAAATTTCAAATATAAAATTTGAAAATAAATAAATAAATAACGGGACATACGAATTTGGGACAAGTGGCGTTCTATTCACTTTTGGCTGCACTATTTCTCCAATCGCGAAAATCCCACCTCCCTTGTTCCCATCTAAGCAGTGTGAAAATACCTTTTTAACCTTTCCGGACGAAGCGAGTTGTGAAAGAATCGAAGAATTTGCTTGTCCAAAGCCAATTAACCCATCGACTGCTTCCGAAGATGAACCTAAGTCTCCAGATTGCTTAGCTGAGCACCTGCCTTATATCAGAAGATGTAAGATATAGTCTACAATGGACGATAAATAAGTTTATTACTCGAAACTGAAGTTGTAAGATTTTAATTTATAATAAAACAAGTCATATTTAAAAAATAGCGAAGGATATATCCGTCGCTAAACATAGAAAATCCATAGTGATCATGTTTACTGGCTGATTAACGACAAGATAAATAAAGAGCATATTTAAAAATCACGGCGGTAAACATTTAACAATGAAAATTAGTCCATCTCTAAATATAGCGACCGAAATATCCGTCGTTATATTGGAAAAGCCCGTCGTTAAAAAAAGGGTCTTGTTGGCGATTATAAAATATTGCAGAATATCTGAAAAAATATACTAAAGATTATCCAATCTTAATAAGGTAGTTTCCATTCTTGAACACATAACATTACTAAATATTGTCACCAAAATTATCAGGTTCAAATATGTAGAAAATATATCTTGCAAGTCGTCAATGATCACGTGTAACGTATAAAATGTAGACAACTGATAAGTATTCAGGTAACAATTCATTCAGACATGCTTTTATTATATAAAGGCCATTCAATTAGACTACTAATATTATTATGTAACATATCGGACAATATCGATGAAACGTCTACTTATTGCTAGTAAAGATGAGTGCACTATGTGTATGCAAATGAAAAACTATCAATGTATAAGTTGTTTGTGAAGCATTTTGTTTATCTTTATATTTAATAAAAAGCAAGTGGATAAGTTTATTTACTAATCTGTTGATATAAATTTTCCATTTTTCTCATAATATTATGTATCGATTATGTCTACGGACCCTGTACAAAGGAAAGGCTTAGCAATAGCAAAATATTTCAAAACTGAAGCTTTAAATTAGTCTATGAATTCGGAAGTTAGAGACTTTTCCGTAGTAAAATTAACACAAAATTTGTGTCAGATACGAATTAGTTTTTTCATTTGAACTTATATTATCCATATTTTTACTCTCATTTTCTTCAACACAAATCGACAATCGTTTTAACTTATATTTTATTTGGTCTTGATTAAATAAACATGGCAAGTGCTTAATCCAAACTTTGTAGCACAGATGGGCTGACATATAATTAATAAATCAAGAAAATACATAGTAATAACCATCGCATAAACGAGATCCCAACAACATTCAAGCACTGAACGAAAACTCTAATAGACATAAGATAAACTCTAGGGACAACAACAAAAATAACACTGAGGTTTAGCCTAATTAAATAAAAAAATCTAGTTATCTTTTAAAATTACGAATAACTCCTTAAGGGTGAAATTTGTATTTTCTTAACCAAAATGTCCACCTCTTGAGGGTGAAATTTTGTAAATCAAAACAAACATCTTAAGGGGGGCGGATATTGGCACCACAAAATTTTATGAGTTTACCCCATGTGTTTAAATTCAGGGTGTTCGGATGAAATTTTCGAACATTGTGTTCATGTTCAGACTGAAATTTCGAACACATGTTTACTGTTCGAAGTTTTTTTGGAACATGTGTAAAATATGGGGTGAAACATGTTCGGACTGAAATTTCGAACACAATGTTCGAAAATTTCATCCGGACACCCTAAAATTTAAAACATGGGGTGAACTCATAAAAATTGGGGTGCCAAAATCCGCGCCCCAGGGGGTATTTGTAATTTTGAAAGATAACTGGTTCTTTTTGGTAATTAGACTAAACCTCAGGGGTATTTTTGTCAAATTACCGCTAGTCTATAGGATCAAACATGAAAACCCACCCAAAAGCTATGGATCCATTCATCGTCGAGGTTTGAAGGTTCCCAGTCACTTGATCAAGTCTGAATTGATCTCTGACAAAATACCCCTCGGTTCGACTCCCATCTCCATAAGCAACAAAAAAATCACAGTTTGCTCCAGGATTGCAATTTGTGTTTTGAATGTTTACGGCAACATCACAAAACCCGTCATCGCAACTGACCAACTTGCCCGTCGAGGAGGCCGACAAGTCGTACTGCTTCAATTTTATCTGCAGGATTAAACATAACCACTTAACACTCATTTCAATTCCAAGGTAATAAAATTCTTAATTAAAAATAAATAAATAAATTAATAATGAACATACATTAAGATCACTTTTTGTCGGACACCTCTCACAGTTCTGACAATTAACCCATAATATATCACTTCCGGTATCGACCTGGACGTGATAATCAACTGGAGGATTTCCAATAGTGATCTTGGTGTAATAAAGCCTGCATCAATTTATTTATCAAATAAATCTTGTTATTTAAAATCACTAGCTATCTAACACATAAAAAGAATATTTTTAAAAACCAAATATGTTTTTAAAAAAAATGATAATAAGCTAGAACTCAATTGATATCACTAAAACTCAAATCTCAAGTCTCAAAAAACACAAATCAAGCTTAAAAATTATACACGCTTAAATAAAATAAAAGTAAATTAAAAAAAAAAAGATCAAAAAATAAATTGCTTGTGAGAGACATACGCTGCGCCGGTGGGCGAGCCATCGCCGCCCAAAGATAAGTCAATGGCGGCAAGCATTCTGCCGTGCCGCCGTGAGTCATGTGCCCAGAGTGATCCCAACGCCGCCGTCTTGTCTTTGCTCCGGCCACCGTACTTGTGATGGACTTCGAAGACTACATTCCCATTCACCGCCCGCATCAACTGAATCGAAAACACCAATAGCAAAACGAAAAGCACACACCTTTTCAAAGAATCCATATCTCCACTGCCAAGAATTGCTTGAAAATTACGAAAAGATCGTAAACAAAAGCAAAATAAAATCTCCACCGCCAATAATTGCTTGAGAATATGTAGTAAATGTATGGAAAAAGCAAGAAGAAAAACCCCACTTATATAGATACAGAGTTAGGTGGGTTGAGTAATGTGAAATTTGTCTGTACTGCTTTATGGGCAGTGGAAAAAATGTGAAATTTTCGGAGGGGTGACAAAGAGGAAGTGAATAAGGCCAGGCGAGGTGAGCTGAAAACGTGAGCAAAGGCAAAATTAAAAGGGGGTTTGTTTAAATCTTATGAACTCCGACGAAAAATAGTTGTTGGGATCCTTTGGACTCAACCTCAATTCCACCGCACAAAATTAGAAAGAAAAAAAAATTCAGAAACCCCCCCAAAAAAAACTGTCTTTACAGTGGTTTTAATTTAAACCACTCTGGGAAATTCATCATGTTGGTATGTCTGTCTCTATTTGTATACATCTATGTTAGGGTGTAGGAGAAGAGGGACTGACACAGGGCTAAAACTAGCAGACCATCTTTTTCGGGTTATTTTTGGCTGTCAAATCGCAAGTTATTATACTCTGACAATTAAAGAGTAAGATAATTGTTCCATCATACTTCGTTCACTCGGTTGGAGTCAACAACAAAAGTCGTCAAACGATGGATCTAATGTGAACCTGTTTTACGGTCAAATAATGAGACCGTAGGAAAATAACGGTGATATTTATTATATTTTATAAGTATATTTTTTTAATTATCTTTTAAGATTTCATTATTTCTTATATTCAGAAAATAACTTTATTAGGATTTATTTTTTGTATAGATAGTTTATGATTCCTATTTGTTAGACTTGTGTCTGCGTCATAATAAAAAAAAAATCAAACAAAATTTTAGAATTTAGACAAAAGTAATAATAAATAAATTTAAAATTATAAATAAAGACTTCCTAAAAAATATTTTAAAATTAAGAGAAAAAATATAAACAATGATGCCAAAATAATTATATCGATATATAAAAAAAATCCAAATTGTATAAAAGTAATATTTATGTAGAACTATAAAATAATGTGTTAGTATGTGAAAATTAATATTTAATGAATTTAGAGTAATAAATTAAGAATTCATAAAAAATATATAAATAATAGTATAAATATAATTATTTTGATAAATAAATATTTCAATATGTATAAAGATAATATTATATAGAATCATAAAATAATATGTTATTATATAAAATATATTTTGTAAACAAACGAAATAAAAATGTAATTTTATCAAATCAATAATCAACTATCATGAGCTTATTGAAAATATTTATCAAACGGTATAAAGAAATTGATTGTGAGTTGAATACGCTGCTAGCTCGAGCGGCCCCTAAATAAATTTAGACAAAGTTTTGCATGTGATTGTTACAGGAATCTTAATTTGTGCTACATATTCAGTTATTTTCTATAATAATGTCACGTTTAGTTGTAAATTATCACTTTTCCACTAAAAACGTCCATTTGTATATATATTATATTATAAATGACATATATTAAATCAACAATACACAACAATTAAAGATGTAACTTGTAAAGTGATACATTTAAGGTTAAGAGTAACATTTTTTAAGAAAAAAAATGATAAATTTTTTTTTGTGACAAAATAATAATTTTAGAGCCAAACACAATAATATTAAAGTAAAACATGAATTTTTACGTTCTAGTTAAAAACTTGATTACTATACAATTGATATAATAATAAATCAATAATGTACAATAATTTTAGAGACAAAATACATTTAAGGTTAAAAGTAACGCTTAAAAAATAGTGATAACTTTTTATTTGATATGTAGAATAACACTTTTTGAGGCATACGTAACATTATTAACATTTATTAATGCAAATATGACAATTTTATAATCGGAAGTAAATATCGTACTTAAAACTATTATAATATGTCAGACGCCAAACAATAGAGCTACCTAATAAACTTACTGACTCCAAAATGAATTTTCTCTCGAATTCGGCTACTTGATTGATCCACTTACTTCTATTATATTCACTACAAAAAAATTCGGCAGTTCTGACAGTCTCCTGACGGATAATGGCCGTCAGTATTTTTGTGGTCAGGATTCTAGTATCCTTACGGGAAAATGTACCCGCCAGGAATACCGGCGGATTCCTTGATGGCTTATCCCTCCAGCATAAATCCGCTAGTATTCCTATCGGGTTTGTCCCACCAGGAATATCGGATGCTTTACTGCGCGTGTGCCGACAGTATTCCTGGCGGGACCAACCGCCAGGAAATACTGGCGGGTTGGCCATCAGCATTCCTGGTGGTTGGACCCGCCAGGGAATCCTGGTGGGATGGCCGTCAGCATTACTGGCGGAAGGACCCGACAGAATTTCCTGGCGGGCTTGTCGTCAGCATTCGTGGCAGTTTTTGCATTCAACATTACACTGGTTTCCTGGCAACAATTTGCTGTAATTCTAATATATTAATTAATAATTAAATTAAAAATAAAAAACAGATAAAATTCTAGATAATCCAAAATAAACTATCCACTAATAAAAAAATCCAAACAAATCATTCAATAACTAAAAATCAATTCATCTGTCGAATGTATAAAAAAATCCTGAACTATACATCCATATCTAAATCTGCCCATCATCCGAATCACGGGAAGGCCAACGAGCCATGGCTTGAGCAACAGCTTCTTCAATCTGCTGTTGGAGCCTCAACTGGGAACGCTTCTACTCCTCACGAATCCGCTGAAGCTGCTCCTGCTGGGACTGCACCTGTGTCTGGGCTGACGAACATCGGCGGTGGAGGTGGAAGAAGTATTGCAGCCCTTCTGAGTTTTCCCAAAGCATCCAAGGCCATAGCGTCGACCCTTCCTATTCCCGACAACCTGTAGGTAGACCTCGTTCGGGTCTACCTGAGGGCTGCTATCATCAGACGACGCAGCACGCCTCTCCTCCAAAGCCCTCTCATAATCCTCCTGATATCAAAATTTTCAACTATTATTATTAAACAACTTTTATCAGATTTTATAATAAATCATATATATATATATATATATATATATAAAACTTACAGCTATCCTCTGGGGTTTGGGATCCGTAAATGTGCCGTCGGGATTTCGATGATACCTCAGCAGTACCTGTTTATGCAACTTGTATTTAAAAATGCATTTACAATATTTAATATAATGAATTAATTAAAACATAATATTATACATGTTCAATAATATAATTAATTACTTAAAATATTATCATCGACTTACAATCTCGGCCGCCTGTCGATTAGCCAGCATAGACCCGCCTCGATGCTTCGCTATACCAGTCGAAGGGCCACCGGGCTCGCTCATACTGTTCCACCTGGCCTTCTCAGATTTCTCCACCTCCTCAGGCCGCTGAAACTCCAACAGCCACCTGTTCCAAGTCGTCTCCCCTACAATAGTAGGTATCGTTCTATTCATTGGATACGCCTTCCTCCACTCGTATATACGACTCTTATAAGACTCCCGCATCGAGATATAGAATGCCGCCCTGATGGCATTATCGTCGTACATACGAGTGTCCCACCACACCAATCCCTACAAAAGAAATACAATTAGACAAAATAATTAAGCAATTTACTTAACATAAATAAAAAAAAACACTTCAAAATTACCCTAAAACAAGGCCACCACGTCTGACGATAGCTGTCCGGGATGTGCTCGTATTTCTACCCTACTGGGTGGATGCCCGCTATTGGAGGGACAATACCTCCCGGCCGGCGCCGTAACCCACGTTAACATCCGACGGTATACAACCAACAACACCAATGACAATAATATATATAAACAAAATTAAACCCCGACAGATCACCACGGCCTCCCATGCATGAACAATATATATACAACTTTTTTTAAATCCCGGCCGATTACCACAGCCTCCCATGCATGAACAATATATATACAATATAATGGGTGCATACATGCATATATCACAATATAATTTGCCCCTAAATTTTATCTAAATTTGAGAGCAAACCCTAATAATCTAAGTTAATACAATGATAAACCCTAATACAAGATTGCTTCTAGTTAGGTAGATTCTGAAGTAGACACGTGTTGTTTATAAAGAGCCACACAACATTCGAATACAGGTCGTCTCTTTCCTCGACCACCCTCACCATGTCTGCTCCAAAAATCAAACGGCTCCTTACTAGCACGGTCACTAAAAAAAAACGTATTCATGGACTGTATGAATGATAGATGTTTGGAAGCGACATGGGGAGGGCGTTTGAGGAGGACAATCTCTGTATGAATGCTGTATGCGCTCTTTATAGACAAATCTACTCCAGAATCTACCAAAGCTTAATTATTTCAAAATTGAACCCTAATTATATAATTATTCCAAAATTGAACCATAAGTACATAATTATTCCAAAATTGAACCCTAGTTATATAATTATTCCTAAATGAAATCCTAATTTCAAATTAAACCTAAATTAAAATATTATTATAAAATATACCCTAAATTATTATATAATTTTAATTTATACCCTAAATGAAATCCTAATTTCAAAGTAAACCTAAATTAAACTATAATTATAAATTATTACATAAATTTAATTTATACCCTAAATGAAACCCCGATTTCAAATTAACCCTAAATTAAACCATAATTGAAGAATAATTATATAATTTTCCCCTCCTAATTAGGTAATCATGGCTAATTGAATCATAAGTACATACTTAATCATAATAATCCCATACTTTAACCCTAATTTTATAATTAATTCCTAATGAACCCAAGTTTCAACTTTAATCCCTAAACAAACACTAAACCCTAACCTTTAAAACTAATTATATAACAATTAATAAACCTAAAACGGATAAACTCCCCGCTCTTTCTCTGGCGGGTTACTGACGGCCTTTTTGCTGACGGACAAAGCCGTCAACATATCCGCCTGATATGGACTAAAATGTTCATACGTGAAATTATGTGATAAATGTGAACTATTTGTGGAAAGCAACCTCATTTCCTAGGGAGGGTGTGCCCCTGGGAGGTGGGCGAGCTGTTGATGATTTGAGTGGGCTGTTTGTGAAGAGTAGCGACCTGTAGTATGGGGATGACTATTCATATAGGGTAGCGATCTCTTGTAATTTGGGCTGAGTCCCTTGAGCTCGTTTGTGGATTTGATATACGTGAATTATTATGGGCCTGGTGGGCTGTATGCCCCGGCTTAATTGTGATATCTGTGGAGAAGTTTGTTGTTTATGGGAACTTGCCATGTATGAGGAGTCCCAATTAAGAGTCGATTGTAGAATTGTGGTATGAATGG
>BMAC01000626.1:151416-196907 GCA_014905375.1 Phtheirospermum japonicum | reverse complement strand
TATGTTGTGATTTTTTATGTTTTTTGGTGGGAGAGGGTAACTCTTGGACCGGAGGGCACCTCTCCCGACCTGGCGATCTGAAAGATTTGATGTTTTTGTAAGTACACGGTGCGGGGGAAGGTAACTCTGGACCGGAGGGCACTTCTCCCGACCAGGCGAGTTGTTCAGAAAGTTGAGTAATACGATGAATAAAGTTACGAGAAGTTGTTCTTTATGATTGAATTTACGATATTCGTGATACGGGCAGAGGAAAGCCTTGCCAAAGTATATTTGTTTTAGCTGTTTGAATAAGAATATTTGTGTTTGCATATGGTCGAGAAGGAGGTATACTTTGATACTTTTCTCGAAATTATTAAAGTTGAAAGTTATTGTGTATTTTGTGTTTGTTTGACAGTATTCATGCTCATGGCGAGCTAATACCGTCATGTTCATGGCGAGCTAATATGATCATGCTCATGGCGAGTTGATATGATTATGTGACGAGCTAATATAATTTTTGATATGAGTAAGACGTTATGATCGAATTGATAGTGTTTGTGATAATATTATATTGATGATATTTGAATTATAAAATGTCTGAATACATAAATAGCGAGCTACAAGTTATGGAAAGTTTTAATCAGTCTTCTCGGGCACAAGGGTGAGGCTTGAAGGCGCGGGCTCGGATGTCAGGATAGTGGTGCTGTCAGATTCGGGCACAGATTCAGGGCGCGAGCTCAGGGAGTAGGTCCTCCAGAGGTGTTTGCAGCTCGCCGTGTACTCCTGCGACCATGGCTGCTCGACTCTGACAATGTAGCCACCACTTCGCGTAGATGGACTGTTTCCAGTCACCTTTGAAAAAGCTGAAGGGGGCCATTTTGTCGATGAGGGCTTCAGCGTTCGGAGTATATGCAACGTTTAGCTCAGCCACCTCTTCCTTGACAATTCTTGCAGCCTCAGCAACCCATTCGGCAGCACCGCGAGCCATTGACCCGGAGTATATCGATGATTTTTCATAGGCCTTGATGAGCTCTTGACGGTATGCATCGATAAACTTTCGGCCGATTTCGCTGAGAAGGAAGGATCGGCGACCCTCAGATATGCCTTCTTCGCGGGCTGTTTTGAGGAGCTCGGATTGTTTTTGTTGTTGAAAGAGCGAGCTCTTCAATCTTTTTCGCGAGCTCCTCAGTCTCTTGTGCGAGCTCCTCAGTCTTTTGCGCGAGCTCCCCAGTCTGTTTGTTTAGCTCGCTGCTCAAGCGTGCCGTCTCATCCTTCAGACTGTTGATCTGACTGATGGAAACTGCCAGCTTTTCGTCACGTGCCTTCACTCTTTGGAGCGCTTTGTCTAATTCCCCGTGTCAGAGACAGCTGCCGGGTTTGTTGTTCAGCTCGGGTGGTTAATTCATCAACTGTTTGTTGGAGCTCGCTACTAATTGATCGGGCTATGAACTCCTCCGAGAACTTAGCAAACAAGGGTTCCAGCTGCATCAGGGCATTTTGTAAATCTTAAGTCATTTATCGAATATGTCAAGGATGAAGGTTCTTTGTATTTACCTGTTGAAGTGTTTGCTCGCGGAGAAGAGTTTTAAACATCTGCGGCCGTATCTAATTTTGCCAGCACTTTACTCAGACTCGCAGTGCCAACAGTGGTGGTCTTCGGTAAGCCTTTCTGGAGGCGACGTTTTTTTTGCTTTCGGAGGGCTGGGGCTTGGACTTCGAGCCTTTGGACTTTTGGGCCTTTGGATTTTTGGGGACTTACACATGATTGACGAGCTTTAGATCGCTGGTGAGTGGCGAGTTGACAGTGAATCCTTGAGCGATTGTGGTTTGGCGAGCTTTTTTGCAGAGCAACAATGGTGAAATTTTTAATTGAGATAGCGTAAAATGATGAATAAGGAAGACGAAAAGGTTTTGTATGGGGAGACGGAAAAGCTGATGTGACAGATAGGAGCGGGAATTTATTAGGGTTTGTGAAGGGAATGTTTTGGGCCAATAATTCTTAGGCCCACTGAATTTATTATATGCCAAAATTTTAAGATTGAGACGCGTGGCAGGCCGCATTTAATGAAGCATCAGTGAGATGGGATAGAGAGAGGAAAGCGTGTTTTGACTTTATGGTCTTGAATTATTGAGGTCGGCTGATACAGTGATATTTTCAGGTCGCTTTATGAAAAATTTTGAGAGCTCGTATAGATTCATCTCGTGTGTGACTTAAGTCGATATACTTGGGGACTTATGATTATTTTTAAGAAGAGAGCTCGATACCTTTCAGGTCGTGGTGAACGTGTTTGCGACCTGTTATAGCTCGGTTTGTTGAAATCGGGTGATTCTGATGCGAGGTTTGGTAAAGTATATTGATGTTTTATTTGTGTGTTTTATTAATACTTTTGAAATTTTATGTTTACATGTCCTACCTGATCTCATACCTCAATCAGCTAGAACATGGGGGACTAACTGATACGGACTAAAATGTTCATACGTGAAATTATGTGATAAATGTGACTATTTGTGGAAAGCGACCTCATTTCCTAGGGAGGGTGTGCCCCTGGGAGGTGGGCGAGCTGTGATGATTTGAGTGGGCTGTTTGTGAAGAGTAGCGACCTGTAGTATGGGGATGACTTTTCATATAGGGTCGCGATCTCTTGTAATTTGGGCTGAGTCCTTGAGCCCGTTTGTGGATTTGATATACGTGAATTATTATGGGCCTGGTGGGCTGTATGCCCCAGCTTAATTGTGATATCTATGGAGAAGTTTGTTGTTTATGGGAACTTGCCATGTATGAGGAGTCCCAATTGAGAGTCGATTGTAGAATTGTGGTATGAATGCAATTCTTATTATGAAAGGTAACTCTAGATAGTGAAGATTTTCTCCTATCTCTATAAAAGGAGCCTTTGGCTTCTCTTTAGGAGGTTAAGGCTAATAATGCATTTATTATCTTTGCGCATTGATATTGTTTATTGAGAGAAGAAGCGGTTATTTCGCTTATTAACTTAAGCGTCGGAGGGCCTTAACGGACTCGAAATCCGGCCCGTTCTAGGCGCTGTTTTGCAGGAACGGCGAGGTCGCTTGGAGGATCGCGGGAGATTTTGGAGGTCGCTGTGTCATATTTGGAGTTCCATCTAGGTCACTGATCTCAACTTTGAGGTTAGTACCCCCTTTATTTGGTAGTTCAACTTTTTGGACTCATCACCGCCAGCAAAGTAGACCGCCATGAAGGCTGTCAGTATCTCTGGCGGCTTTTTGGCCGCCAGTAAATCCGCTAATACTGCCGGATCTTTTGTAGTTATAACTGTTAATCATTACTGTTGAAGTTATGATTCTTATTTATAGTGACAATTATATGGTCCACGATCAAGGATACTTGAGATTTTTTGTTTATATATGAGTTTTTTCAATACTTCCATGGGATTAGTGACTGGTTCGAATTTGGGAATAAAAGTCGCTTATCCAGACAAACAAAAACCACATACGATAACAAACAAAAGTCATCTACTTTTAAAAATGTTGAAATTACTTTTTAGTGGATTAAGAGCGAATGATCTTTTTGATTGAGTGAATATATTTTTATATAAATGAGAATGTTTTTGATTTTCTGTGTTCGGGTTGTTATTATTTTATTTGAAAGATTTAGAATTTTATGTTGTTGAATGTTTGGTATTTGGTTGAAAATCGAAATGAATGTGGCGTATACTGTGATGTTTAATGTTATAGTACGATGCTAAATTTTGACATATAAACATGTGGTTGGGTCGGTCTCAACATCCGATTTACTATACTAATCAATCGAACTGTTCGCATGATAGGATAATTCGAGGGGTTTCTTCCTAGTGGCTTCATACAATAATATCAAGTCACGTTGATAATTACTAAACCTAGAGTGGAGGGGCTCAACGTCTAAAAAATCATCCTCCTGCATTGTTAACTAGATTTATTTAATTGGACTTTTCACTTTAATGTTTGAAATCGTCTATATTATGACAATGTCACTTTTTTCAAATACAGTAGCACTACTCATTTATGAGGAATTAATTACAATTTTGGCATATTTGGTATATATAATTAATTAAGGGAAAATTCCCAACTAATCCAAAAGAGATAAAAAAATTCCCTACTACTCCTACCAAATTAAAAATTCCCTAAAAATCCTAAGCTAGTAAGTGTAGACCAATTTACCCTGTGAAATCGTTAACCGCATAGTACGCAAGAGAAATCCTAGATTATTTGAAATTATTTCTCTTTCTTGTAAATTAACCGTAATTGTAGGAAAATCAAAAAATGTTATTTTTCCTCTCGAGAACCTTGACAACCCAAACTGTATATCGGAATTTCAAACTGAATCTTTAGAACCCTCCGTCCAAACCAAATCGAGAACCTTGCCAACCCAGACTGTATATCAGAATTCGAAACTAAATCTTTAGAAACCTCCATCCAAATCAAGTCCCAAACTGATTCAGATTGAAATCTCTGTCCAAATCAAATCCCTTACCCAGCGAAAATTGGAATTGGAAAGGAGAATTCCAAACTGATTCAATTGAATATTCGGTCCAAATGAAATCCCTTCCTATGCGGAAAAAGAAACTGGAAATTCACATTCCATACTGAGAAAACAGCACAAGCTTTTCTCCAAATCAAATCCCATATCATGCGCCTGTGGAGCGGATTCGCAAAGTGATTCTGGGAGGGCGAAGAAGAATCCTGGTCATATGTCGAGGAGGGCGAAGAAGAATCCACGGACCAAGTGAGTTTTGTAATTGTTTTTCAATTAGTTTGGAATTTTAATCTTTTGAAATCGATCTGTGCGTGTGTGTATCTTCGCATATGAATTGAACTGAACATAGTTTTGTTTTTTGTTAGTATCTAGTTTTGGTTTGTAGCTTGTATAATTAGGAAATATAGTTATGCTCTTCAATGTCATTTTGCCTAAAAATGTAAGTTTTTAATTGATGAAATTCTTGATTTTGTTGAATTCTAAACTCTGTTACTTTTTGAAATTTGATACAAAATAAAAAACTATTCCTGGAAAAATTAGTGTGCCACCATCGAACTTAATTGTGTCAATATTTTGTGAAATACAAAACTTTCATTCCAAAAAAACAAATCAACTTTTGTCGTATGTTTTTCTATCCTTCGTAACTGTTTTCTATTTAATTGGAAAACTGCGGCTTTCTTTTATATAGGTTTTTTGAAATATAATTAGTTTTTGTAGCTTGGAATTATAGTTGTTTTGCAGTTTTGGGGTCACTGTAGTTGCTTTGCAGTTTTATGTAGTTCGGAATAGTAGGTGTTATGCAGTATATGTAGTTTGGAATAGGAACCGTTAAACGTCAATTTAACAATTTTGTAGTTTATGAAGTTTGCAATTTTAAATTACATTCTTGTAGTTAGGAATTGTGGGTGTTATGTAATGTATGTATATTGGTAGTTGGGATGAGTAGTTTGGATAATTACAAACTACTCTGTCATTTTGTAAATACAAACTACTCAGTAGTTTCGAATTGTGTTTTATGTACTTTGGAATTTTACAAGTAGTTTGGAATATGTGGCTGAGGTAGTTTGATATTGAGTCAGTAGTTTGGAATATGTAGGTTAGATTTATAGCTTGTGTAAATAGCATTTGTCGTTGTGCTCGTCGATGTCATTTTGCTTGAAATTGTAATTTCGTAATTACAAACTACTATGTTGAAAAATTGCATGTTGAATAAGTAGTTTGCAATATGTTGGTGAGGTAGGTTGGATAAGTAGTATGGATAATTACAAACTACTCAATCATTTTGTAATTACAAACTGTTGAGTAGTTTGAAATTCTGTGTTATGTATTCGGGAATTGAATTAGTAGTTTGGAATATGTAGCTGAGGGAGTTTCAAATTAAGTCAGTAGTTTGGAATATGTAGTTTAGATTTGAAAATTCATTTTATGTAGTTTGGATTATTAAAATACATTTATGTAGTTTGGAATTATAACAAGGAGGTGAAAAGAAAGAAGGATTAGATTTTTTTTTTCTGAATCCTAATTTTATTTTGTCTAATCATTTACTTTTATATTCAATTGTAAATCCAGTAGCCATAATATCATGTACTCTTTTAACTTTTCTTTCAATCCAATAACCATAAGTCATAAACTTCATTAATGTAGTTTGGAATTATAAATTCCAAACTACATAAAATGATAGAATTTTCAATATGGTTGTACCTTATTCATCTAATTGAAACTGCACTATTTGTACGTGAATCAGGGACCCCGGGCAGATGGAAGAATCACAAACTGACAAAAATTCACCTTAAGGTGTTTGCAAATGGAAGAATCACAAACTGTCCGAAATTCACCAACATAGAAGGTATGTGAAGTTTATAATATTTAGGGAGTTTTTTTATTGTTGTTGTTATTCATTCCTGGATTGTTGTTTTATAATAAGAACAGTTTGTAATTTGGGTGGTTAGTTTGTTAAATTTGTTTGAGAATTAACCAGCTTGTAATTTCAAGTGAGTAGTGTTGTCTTTGATAATTCCATCAAGTGTTGAATTGTTTAGTTTGTAAATTTATGTGAGTAGTTTATTTTTTGGTGTCTTGTTCATTTACATGTCTTCAAGTTTCAACTAGGGGAGGGTGAAATTAGGTAGTTTGCAGTTTTGGGTTAGAATTGTTGTTTCGGATTTCGAGGTCAAGTGTTGAGTTATTCATTTTTTTTTTTTGGTACTTAAGAATTTCTGAATTTTCTTTTAGCAAATCATGTAGTATTCATGACTAAATTCTTGAGTTTTACTATTGTGGCTGTGTAGTTTGGATTTATTACTAATTATTCCAAGTTATAATTTAGCAAATATTGGAATCAATGGCATTTCTACTTCTTCTTTTTTGCAAACTGAATTTCATCTAGTAGTTTGGAAATCGTGTATGGGGTTGCTGGATTTTGTGAAAAGTTTTTAATTTTCTCTTTACTTTTATTTGAATTATTTGTGCATTTTTCTTAGTTTTCGTATTTTGTGCCAGTGTAGTTTTGAATTATTACTAAATACTCCAAATTATACTTTGGTAAATATTGAAATCATTGGTATTTTTACTTTTTTATTCTAGACTGGAATTCATTTAGCAGTTTGGAATTGTGTATGGAGGTTGCTTATTTTTTGGAAAGTTTGTAAGTTTTTTACTTTATTCTTAGTATTTTGTAGTTTGTAATTTTTTATTTTTCTATAGCAAATTATGCTATATTTATGATGAAGTTCATGGATTTTGGTATTATGGTAGTGTAGTTTAAATTAGTACTAATTATTATAAGTTATACTTTAGTTTGGAATTGTGTATGGGGTTTGATAGATTTTGTGGATAGTTTGGATTTTTTCTTTCTTTTGATTGAAGTAGTTGTGCATTTTTTTAATTTATTTATTTTATAGTAGTTCAAAATATCTGGATTTTATTTTTGCAAATTATGTTATATTACGACTAAGTTATTGATTTTTGCTATTGTGGGACTGTAGTTTTGAATTATTACTAATTATTTCAAGTTTTAATTTAGTAATATTGATATCTATGCTATTTGCTTCTTTTTTTTCCGAACTGAGATGCTAATCAAATTTGGAATTTATAAAATCTCATTATGAAATCTTGTTTGGTTGTACACAGAGATAATGTGCCCAATATTTTGGATTTTGTAAGGTTACCATAGTAGTTTGTAATTGTTGCTATGAAAACTGAAACTGAATGGAGTAGTTTGTTTTTAGTTGGAATTTTATACTATATAATACATGGTGAATTTCATAATATTTCATAGTAATTTGGCGAGACATACACTAATATTACTTATACCTATCTTATTTTTTTTTCATTGTATTGTTCTTCTTATTACTGCAGGAACAATTATATCATTCATTGGCTAAATGTATCCCAAATAGGTTGGCAAATGACAAATTACACAGATTCACAGTCGTGGGGASTATCATGCTAAATCAATGACTTGTGGTGATTGCTGAATATGTTTCGACTAGCTTGATTTGTTATCTTTATAACTCATTTTTGAACAAATTTTATGTGTAGTCTAACTTTCTATAGTATACATGTTTGTTATTAATAACACTTTATCCAAGTATTATGGGAACGATGTGTATARTGTGAAATTATTTTGAATTTATTTTTACCAATAAGTGTTCTTTCGTTATCAGTATGGGGAAGTTAATACTTTTATGATATTATGATGTCTAGTGCAATCTTTTTATTTGTGATTGTTTCAAATTTGATTAAGTGCAATGGGTTATATTAAAGTCAGGATGGCTTGCAATGAAATAATGAGATTATATAGTTTGTATGTATGGAAGTTAATTTTTACATTCAGTAAACTAACACTCATTACTCTAGTTCAAAATAACTAATACTTGGCTAGTTGTCCATAAATTCCACACTACAATACATTGAACATATAAAGTGCACATCTCATACTACTTGACTGTAATCCAAATTATTTGTTTAAATTTGATACTATCCTTAATTAAACTGCAAAACACTTTACAAAATCTCAAAACTTACACACTACTTGGCAAAATTTGGAAAAGTACATACTACTTTGCAAAATCTTATATACTGCATACTACTTTACAAAAACTCAAGAATTACACACTACTTTGCAAAGATATTGGAAATTATATACTACTTGAAAAAAAAGAAAAAACTACTTTACAAAAACTCAAGAATTACACACTACTTTGCAAAGATATTGGAAATTACATACTACTTGAAAAAAAGAAAAAGAAACTATACTTCATAAAATTGCATACTACTTTGCAAAATCTCAGAAATTACATATTACCTTTCAAAATCTTAAAAATTACATAATAAAATTTCAAAAATTACATACTACTTTGCAAAATTTCGAATAGTACATACTACTTTGTAAAATCTTATAAACTACATACTACTTTGCAAAAACTCAAGAATTACACACTACTTTGCAAAAATATTGGAAATTATATACTACTTTGAAAAAAGAAAACRGAACTATACTTCATAAACTTGCATACTGCTTTGCAAGATCTCAAAAATTACATATTACTTTGTAAAATATTAAAAAACACATAATAAAATCAAAAAAAATACATACTAAAATCTCAAAAATTACATACTACTTTGCAAAATTTTGAAAAGTACATAATACTTTGCAAAATCTTATAAACTACATACTACTTTACAAAAATTCAAGAATTACACACTACTTTGCAAAAATATTGGAAATTACATACTACTTGGAAAAAATAAAAAGAAACTATACTTCATAAAATTACATACTGCTGTGCAAAATCTCAAAAATTACATATACTACTCGGTAAAGTTTGGGTAACTACATACTACATTGCAAAATACAATGAGAAACTGAGAAAAATGAAAAAGGAAGATCCCCGACAACACTCGCTTGTCACCATGACAAACTATGAAACCATCAACTAGTGAACCAACGATCGGGGGATTCACAAGAAACCCAATCCACAATTCGAGGACCCATAAACAACCACAAGAACCACCGCTATTAAGACGAACACGTCATCCTCACTGGAAAGATAAGCCTAGAAATCTCATTCAAGAAACTGTGCCAATCCCGATTCAACATCTAAAACACTCCCAGCCAAACCAAGATGAGAATCGAGTTTAGACCTGAGTCCAAACCCGACAACTCTGGTTGAACGCGAACGAGAAGAAAGAGAATCGAGGAAGAAGAAACTCTGTCGCACGCGCCCCTGGACTAACACAAGCCTCTATCGATAATCTCAAGCGCAAGTCGTCGCTACACCCATCGGCGGTGTTATATCAGAAACAAGCCCCGAGCCACGGCCCTTTGCCGTCGTCGACAGTCGTTGCCTCGCCACTGTCTTTACAACTGACTCCAGCATTTTGTGCACCACCAGTACTCGTTGTGTGTCTGCGTGAGTGGAGCCGATGAGGAAGGGGAGAAATAATGAGAAATTGTAGATCGGGAATTAAGATTGGGATAAATTATTAGTAAAATGATTATTGAGTTCTGAACTGGGTGAGAAAGAAGTCGGACCGATTCCTTTTTAAAATCGGGAAATTCCAAATCCCAAATCAGCCTCATTTACCTTATATATATATAAAAGAATTTTTTAAAGGTGTAGGGATAATTTTGACAGTTTAAATGTAATTTTAGATTAAATAGGAAGTATTTGGATTATATGGGAATAAAAAGAGTTATTGAATTTTATGGTAATTGGGGTTTATAGTTTAATAGTAAATGAGAATTTTCCCATTAATTAATACTTACCGTACCTATGTAGCATTTTTACCTATAAATTTCGAATGTGTGCATTTTGGTCTTGTAAATCTAAATATGTGACATATTTGATATCGTAATATACACGAAGCAATTTCAATCTTGTAAATCTTGATTATGTGAATCTTTTGTCATGTTGAGTTTTAAATTCGTGCAGTTATGACCCAAATGAGTATTACTATTCACCATTCTAGGCCCATATTTGTTAAACATGGAAATACATTAAAATTGCACAAAATTAAAAGTCATGATATTAGAGTAAAAAAATTCAAAATTGTAAACGACAAATATAACCGACCTCATTATACCAATTGAGTTGAACCCTAACTTATTTGTTGGCTAACAGCAGCTTCAGTTGACACGTACCGCGAATGGTCAGCTGACATGTGTCGCTCGCCCACTTAGGTTCAGAACTTACATGTGTCAATTAAAAATAATTAACATTTATGGGATTTGAACCCAACATCTTATAATTTTATGTGCACACATAGCTGTTGGTATAATTTTATTACAAGAAGACTATGTTTTAAGTAATCCTTCATTTTGTTCTATAATATTATTATTTTATAAAAATAAAATAGAGTCTAATTCATTTGTAAAAGAATATTTCATAAATCTGAAATAATTATTTATAAATGCTCAACATATTAATATGATTTACATAAACAACTTCATAAATAAGATAAAATTATATAATAAATTATTTTTTCATATATTTATTTAATCAATTTTAAAGCTGGCGAGAAAATTGTAAATGTTATAGAATAATAATATAAGTAGTTAAAAGTTATAAAGTAAGTTAAATAAATATTAAAAAAATTATCTAATAATTGTTTTATAATATTATTATTTTGTGAAAATATAATAACGTGTGATTAACTTGTGAATAATTATTTCATAAATCTACAAAAGAAAAAAAATATAAATTAAAAAAATACTACCAATATAATCAAAATTCGTGTATGGAGGTTTGAGTGGGTTGTGATGAATAGAACATTTAATTATGGTATATCCTCCATAAAAGTAATTAAACATTATATATTTATTATTCTATACAAATATAATAAAATGTGATTAACTTTTAAACAGTGATTTCATACATCTGAAAAGAGAAAAATAAAATAAAATATTATAAAATAATAAATAATTAAAAAATTACCAAATAAAAAACTAGTGAAATAATGAGGTGTCGGGCCACGAAATTAAATGAGAACTTCTGTAGGCAAAATATAAAATATTATAATATAATACTATATAAATATCAAAACTTGAAATCTAAAAAAATTATATAATAAATTTTTTTTAATCTATATAATTAATTAATTAATTTTTTAAATATAAGACTTGAAAATATTATAGAATAATAATATAGGTTGTTTAGAAATTATAAAGTAAGTTAAATAAATATATAAAAATAATTAATAATTATTTTATAATATTATTGTTCTATGAAAATATGATAAAGTGTAATTACTTCTAAATAATTATTTCATAAATCTGAAAAATGAGAAATTAAATAGTATCAAGAAATATAAATATAAAAGATAAACTACCAAATAATAAAGAAATAAAAAGGATATTGAAAAAATGAGTTGTCTAGACATTATTGAAGATTTTTGTAGATAATACATAAAATATTATAATATAATACTAAATAAATCTCAAAATTTGTAATCAGAAAAATTATATTATAAAATAATATTTATGTTTGTATAATTATTTAAATTAAAAAATGAAAAACTTAAATATGTATAGAATAATAACATAACTCATTACAAATTTATAAAAGCAAGTTATATATATATATATATATATATATATATATATATATATATATGATATATATATAAAGAAATAATTTATCGAGCTTTTGGTATAATGTAATAGTAAAAAAATTTATATTCTAAATAATCTTGTATTTTGTTCTATGATGTTATTATTATATAAAAATATATACAATAAAGCGTGATTAACTTTTAAATTTTATTTCATAAATTTGAAAAAGAAATATTATACGATAATGTAAATAAAAAATAATAAATTAAAAATAAAAAATAAATTAAAAAATATGAGTTGTCGGGCCACAAAATTAAGTGAAAATTTTTGTGAATTAAAATAAAATATTATAAGATAATACTAAATAATCTGAAAATTAAATCTATAAAACTATACAATAACCTATTATTTGTATTTGTATAATTATTTAAGAAATTTGAACAATAAAAAACTTAAATATATGTAAAATAATAATATAAGTCTTTAAAAAAATAAACGTAAGTTAAATATATATTTATAAATAAATATTTTATCATGCATAGTTAATTAATATATTTAAAAATGAAAAACGCGATATAAATGTTATATAATACTATTAAATAAATCCTAGAGTACTTTTACATTAGATACAAATATAATATAGTGACTTCAAAATAATGATAAGTTTTTATATTTTACTATGTGATTTTATAATTACTTGTGTTATTAAAACAACTATTACTTATTGGCACCGCTATGTTACGATACAAGTTTAGAATACAACATTCAAATTTTTCTTGAATTACCCATATAATTATATTTTTTATTTTTGTAACTATCACAAAAATTTAAACATTGTCATTTTACAACGGAATAGTTTTATACAAAATATCAAGGGTTAAAGTATTACAAATGGTTAAAAATTGTTTTGCGAGGCAAAATTTTTGTGAGGCGAAAACAGTATTATTTATATTAATAGATAAATATTTATCAAGTTGATAATTTATTTCTCAAAATACGTGTAACACGCGAATCTAAAACTTTTTTTTTTTTTTTTGCTAAAATCACAGAGATGACAAATTATTATGTACAAATATATAAAGTATTTATAGAAATAAACTACTCCACAATTGATATGCATGCGGTATCAATCAAATGAATATTAAATATTTTTTAGAAGTAATACTCCATGGTCCTATAAATATAGTGTATTATTTATTTTTTTGTTAATCCTACAGAGATAGTGCAACTAACATATTTAATATATCATTAATTTTTTTATTTACACACAAATTCTTAATTAATATTTTTGAAATACTAGTTTTTTTCATGGTAAATGGAAGATTGGTGATTACATTACAAAATGTTACTATTGCAATGATAAATATATTAATTTAAATACTGATTTTTATGATTATTGATTGACATTAATAGATCCAATAATGGTATAATTGAAAAATACTAATTAAATTAATAATTTAACTATATAGATTACTAATTTAACTTGTGTGGAATCAACTACAACATTATCATATTGGGACGAAGGGAGTTACTTCTAATTAAGAAGTAACTAGTTAACACCCGTGTGTTATATGAGATTTATTAAAATATAAATATAAAAAATAATTGTGATAATTACAGAGTTTATAAATGTAAAAATAAAATGCAGAATGTACCGCATTATCAACTCGTGTTTTGTCACATTATCAACCTATGTCTAGTCTATATTAATTATTTAATTGTTATTATTATGTACTTATATCCCATCTCACATATATACTAAACGAAAAGATTTATATCATGCGTGTTTGTCTATGAAGTTTCATGGTGACATGTAATTTTATGGTGATTCAGATGCTTATATGGCGAATTTTGGAGGTTTGAAAACTTACTAAAATATAAGATTCTAATATTTACTTAATATAATATATTTTCCTTTATTATGTTTTGCCTAATTCATTGTTTCCTTTTATTTTTCCGATATAAAAATATAAAAAGTCATATATAATTAGAAAAACCAAATAATTAGTTATATTAATGAAAAGACAAATTATAATGTTAAAATAATTTTATTATTAGAATTTGAAATATAAAATATAATTAAAATTTGAGTTATTTGTAATTATCTAAGTCTGTAACTAAATATCACTAACAAATTGAATATAAACATTAAGAAATATAACATTACGAAGTAATAAGAATGAATAAATATTGATTAGACACTGGTACAATGCGAAAGGGGTTGAGAATATGTCATCCTTTGAATTTTTCTAAGCATGAAACAATAAATTATTAACGAATTCAATCTAAATATTAATATATAACAATATTTGATGATAATAATAATTAATTAATATAAATTAGACACATGTTACGAATTATTTAATCTAAATATTAAAATATAAAATTATTTAATAATAAAAAATAATAGTTAATAAATAGTGATTAGACATTAGTACAATGTACGAACTGAGAATCCAATATCTTTTGATTTTTTTAAATTTAAAATTTCTATCATTATCAAAAATACCTTTATATTTAATTTTTGATAATTCCCATGTAATACACGGGTATTATATTAGTATTTTAATATTTAGATTAAATTCCTTAATAATCTTTTAGTTATATACTTAAAAAAACTCGAAAGATGTCATATTCTCAATTCGTGTCGTGTTGTACAAGTGTTAAGTCAATATTTATTGATTATTATTATATAATTGTATAAATTTTATGTTTAAATTTAATTCGTTAATGATATTTGGCAACATACATAAATTATTGCAAATAACTCACAATTTACTTATATTTTATATTTGAAGTTTTAAAAATAAAATTATTTCAATTTTTATTATAAATACACCTTATTTTAGTTATTTCATTTTTTTTTGACTTTTATTATAAATACAACATATTTAGATTGTTTTCGTGATTAGTTTTTTGTTTGTTTGTTTATTTTAACTTGTATCATAGATACACTTATTTAGATTATTTTCATAATAATTTTTTTAATTAAAATTATTTTATAAGTAGTTAATCTTTTATTTAAGATAACTAATTTTGTTTTTTTCTAATTACATATGACCTTTATATTTTTGTATTAAATGAATAAAATAAAATATCGAATTAGGTGAAATATAATAAAAATATATGAAATTAGGCAAAAATTTAAGCAAAATATAATGAAAATAAATATATTAAACTATGTAGATATTTGAGTTTTTAAGTGATGTATAGATGTGTTTTCAATACACTTTTTGACATTTCCAACTATTTCGAAATTACAATCATGTTTGTTAATAATATTTTCATTGAAAATCTTAATTTTCAAAACTTTCAAATTTCAAATCAAAACATTTTAAATATAGGGACAATTCCCATAGAGTCCAAAAGGGAAATTTTTCCTAAATAATCCATTGAAAATATTAATTTCCCATTTACTCTTTAATTTTTTATTTAATCAAATTTAATACATAAGTGTACAAGTTTACCCTTATTAGCCAATTTTATTTTCTTTTTTAATTTTCTTTTTCTTTCTTCCAGTTTTTTCAAATAAAATTCATATTAATTTTATACTACCTTGTTTATATTAATTTTATACTACCCATGGTCGAATTCCATACTACCCATTCAAATATAATTCATATTAATTTTGTACTACCCATGGTCGAATTCCATACTACCCATGTAGAAATTATATACTACATTTATTAAATTGAGAAATTATATACTACATTTATTACATAATAATTCTATATTACATAAAAAATGCATACTACATTTATTACATTGAGAAATTAATTTCATACTACTTAACAATCTTGGACAATCAATTCTACACTACATAAAAAAAAAATTATACTACATTTAGAAATAATATACTACATTGAGAAATTAACCTCATATTAATTTCATACTACTCACTGATCTTGGATAATCATAATTTATACTACATCAAAAGAAATCATAATACATTGAGAAATTAATTTCATATTAATTTCGGCAACCAAGGACTCAAGGATCGGCCACCGACTCTGCTTCCACGCGCCACTATTTCGGAACCCAGCCGCGAACTAGCATTGAGTATCCAAACCCCATAAACCAATGTCGTCGAATCAGGCCAAGGAACGAACGTCATCGGAATTGGTGAACCACGAGACTACCGTTGCATCACCGTTGCTCCTTCGTCGTTTACTCAGCCCAGATGGCCCAGGAACCCAAGGATCAGGGCTCCATAATCACCACCTCTACCTGCTAGTCCACCGGTGACACTCGCTCGGGAAGTACGGTCAGATTCATAGGATCGGGCCGGGCGAAGGCCCCTCCAGCTCCACAGAATCGGGCGGCCGAATCCGTCCAGATGAGGAGGCCGAACCACAACCGATGACGAAACAGAGAGGATTAACCAACAAGCAAACCATCTAGTAAATCCCCCACGCGCCATCAACGATCTCAATGCCCCAATCAAGTGCGCAACAGCAACGCCGCTGGACTCCACCATACTCCTTCCAGGTTTCCGACAACCCAAAACAGACAAGGACCAGGGAAGAGGTTGTAAGCTACTGCAAAGGCCAAACATGGCCGTCACCACTTTTCCCATGATCTGGTGCGTCTCGGTATTGAAGGAAGAAGATGATGAGGCAGCAGACGCACGGCCTTAGACCTGATGGCGGTCGCCTACCTCAGTCGCCGGTGGTTAGGTGGTGTGCAGAGTTCGAAAGGGAAAAAGGAGAGGATGCGGCCGTGATTTGTGAAATTGGGGAAGAAGGCAGGTCTTCAAGGCGTGTGTGTATGTATATACATGTGTGTAGGGGTATTTTAGATAATTTAAATGTAATTTTTGATTTAATGGGAAGAATTTGACTAAATGGGATAAATTAAAAGTTGGATGTTTATTTGGGAATTAATGCTGGTTTAAGTGTAGTATATGGGAATTATCCCTTAAATATATGAATCACATCATATTTGAAAATGTGGGTCTCACTACTACCATCAAAATTCACTTAAAATATTACTATTTTAAAATTATTTATATTAATAGGACTAACACTCTATATTTTATTAATATTATATTATATATTTCAATTAAAATATTAAAAGTGGACCATACCAATAATAACTTTCAAATTATTATTTACGTAAAAACATATTTGAATAATCACTATCCAAACTTAATTTCAATTTTCACACGATTAAACTCTTCTCACTTTTTCACTAAAATTAGAATGAAAAAAAATTCCATACATCACTTATATCTTCATAAGTTACCAAAACTAAAAAACTCCCCAAACAAGCAATCGAACCACAAATATATATATATATATATATATATATATATATATATATATATATATATATATATATATACTTATGTATTACATGGGACTATCAAAAGAAAATATAAAAAATATATGTGATAATTATGGAGTTATAAATATATAACAAAAAGTTTAAAGAATGTATTATCAATCCGTACCTTGTACATGTCTAATTTTTCATCGTTATTATTAAATAATGTTATATTTTAAAGTTTAGATTAAATTTGTTAATAATTTTATTCACATAATTGAAAAAATTCAAAAGATGTCACATTTTTAATCCATGTATAATCTCTATTAATAAATTATTATTAAATAATTTTATATTTTAATATTTAGATTAAATTTGTTATATTATTTACATACCTAGAAAAATTAAAAGATGTCATACTCTCAAACCATGTCGCATTGTACTGTTGTTTAATCAATATTTATTAATTATTATATATAATTTTATATTTCTATGTCTGAATCCATTACTAATACATATATTATTGCAAATAACTTGTAATTGACCTATACAGAATATTTAAAATTCCAAAAATAAAATAATTATAACTTCTATTATAAATACGGGAACTTCTACAGTACAATAACTTTATGATACCTCTAACCCTTTTAATCAATAAATGTATTTAAAAATATTTTTATTTGGGTGTTGTGTCAAAAAGTAATTGGATTACTATATATGAGTATGGTAAAGTGGATGTACTATAGAATTTTCCTATAAATATTACCTATTTAATTATTTTCATAATTAATTTATTTTGTAATTAAAATTATCTCATATGTAATTGTCTTTTAATTAAGATAACTAATTTAAATTTTATTTACTAATTATTTATACTTATTTTTTTTAGTAAGGGACCAAAAGGAAAATACTGAGGTAAGATAAAATATAATAAAAGAAAATTATTACATTAGGTATAATAAAATAAAAGAGAAAAGTTAAATTAAATAATATATAAAAAAATATTAAATTAAATAAATATTAAATTCACGTAACATGTAAACAACCAGAGGTAATAAAATATTTTATTTGTCAAGCAAAACTTTCGAAGGAGTTGGGCTTCATTTGATTACATACAAAAAAAAAAAATAAATCAGTTACAAACAAATACTAAGTAACATTTGATTAGAAGTTAAAAAAAAGGGGGTAAAAATTACAAGTAAACGAGTTGGGCTTCATTTTGGATAATAGGGGAATACATAAACCGCAGCCACAATTACAACTGCAACAAGCCTCATTTTGTTTCGTGTTCCGCAAACTTGCTGCGCTAAAACTGCGGCTTCAATTCGAGTATCCAAAAATTCAACCCCGTACGACGTCGTCCCCAGAACTAATTTCCTTAACCAGACCCGCGTCTTCAAGTTGGCCAGCGAAGGAGGCGCTTCTGGCCATCATCATTTTTCCGCCGAACTTTGATTGGGTAAATTCAGCAAACATATAGTGGGTATACCAATTACCAATGTTCAGTACGGGGCAGATTAATTTTTCATGCGTAAGTAGGTGTACTTTGCTTGAATTCAAGTAGTCATTCTGGCGAACACTGTGTGTGCATTGCGAGATTGTTTATATATATAAATATGTTCAATTGAGTTGCAGCATTCAAAAGGATGCTTTTTCGCGTAACGTCTTTATCACCTACTAAGATTCCAATTATCCTTTCCCTCTTCTGCAAAAGCACCGATGCTCTGTTTTTCCACTCCAAACGCTTGAACCATCTCGTTCGCAACCACAACACTTTGACGACGATTAAATACAATGCCATAAACCAGCCAAAATGTCCAATTCCCTTGTCCAGAAAAGCAACAGCACGTTTTTACACCACTTCAACTGTAGCCCTCATCCAAGAATCTCCAGATCTAGGCACTCGCAGATCCAGGAAGAAAGCCCGCCGCGATTCGCCGGAAATGATCCTCCGTGTCAACCTCGACCGGTGTTCATCGAACGGTGACCTGGCCAACGCCCTTCGCCTCTACAACGAGGCCAGAGCCAATCACGTTCCCCTCAATGTCCATCATTACAACGTATTGCTCTATCTGTGCTCGAGCAACGAAAACGGAGACGATCTAGCAAAGCTGGATAAAGGTTTCGAGATTTTCAATCAAATGAAAATTGATAAGGTAGACCCGAACGAGGCGACATTCACAAACGTTTCCAGGTTGGCCGCTGCGAAAAAGGATCCGAAATTAGCTTTCGATTTAGTCAAGCAGATGAAGGACCACGGGATCGTTCCGAAGCTGCGGTCGTACGGGCCAGCATTGTTCGGGTTCTGCAAGTTGGGCTTTGCTGATGAGGCATACGAAGTGGATTCACATATGATGGAGAACGGAGTCTCGCCCGAGGAGGCTGAGCTTTGCGCTCTGCTGAAAGTAAGTTCAGAAGCTGAGAGAGAAGGGAAAGTGTATGAGATGATGCATAGGCTGAGGACGACAGTGAGACAGGTGTCGGAGGAGACTGCGGTTGTGATGGAGGATTGGTTTAAGTCGAAAAGGGCTGGTGAGGCCGGGTTCGAGAAATGGGATGCGGGTAAAGTGAGGAAAGGGGTTTTGGAGGNGAGAGGGGATTGGAAGGTGGTGAGGACGAGGATGGACGAGAACGGGGTGTGCCAGAGTTGTGGAGAGAAGCTTGTGTGTATTGATATTGATCCAGAGGAGACGGAGAATTTTGCAAAGTCGCTGGCGAAATTGGCATGCCAGAAAGAAGCTAGAAGCAACTTTGTGAAATTTCAGGTACTGATTGATAACTTGGTTTGAGGTTTTTTATTTTATTTTTTCTCTTGCTGAATTTTGTATGATTTATCTTATCTGGTTGGTTTTATCTTGAAATTATATATATTAGAGTATACTAGGTAGTGTTCTATAGTTGACAATTCACATCACATGCAATTTAGGGAGTTTATTGTGTTGATCTTGTCATTTTTCTTTTTTCTTTCTTGAAGTTTTTTGTAATAGGATTTTACAATGTTTTGGGCTGCGTTTTTTTTGGAATTTCCGTGTTTTCTAGAGTCTTGTGATTTGGATTTTGAGAGTTCAAAGGAATAGTGAAATCCTTGTTTGGTTAGAGTTATATAAGAAGGTTTTGTTACTGTAGCATGTTTCAAATCATGTCGTTTTGTTTATACTCAAAACTTCAAATCGTCTTGACTTTTTCTTTTGTTATTTATTCTAGATAAATAATATATCGAATTAATCCTCTCTCCGAGTTCTACAATTTGACACCCAAATTGTATATATAAAGATAAAAGTACATGTTCGAATAGTTAATTGAGAAAAAAAGGGAATGTTGTTTTTTTAAAAAAATTTAAATTGAATAAGTTAATAAGTTGGGTTTATGATTTGGATTTTAAGGATATGTTTGTTTTAGGATTTGAACTTTCCAATCTCAATCTGGATCTGATAAATCCCAAAACAAACGAAACCGTAGTTTTTTTCCCTTCATTGTTTTAGCATTCTCTTTTAGTTTTTTAGTTAGTTTAGTTTTTAAGGGTATTCTATCTTTTAAAAAAATTATTTTAAGATATTGTTTTGGGGGACCTGTCTAACGGTTAGGCCGGTTGACAAGAGTGTGCCTCTAAAATAAGACGTTTAGGGACTTGCAGCAAACCAATTTATTTTACCTAATTTCTTAAAAATTAAATTGAGGTTCTTAGAGTGTGTTAAAGTAGTCCATGGTCCGTGGACTGTTGTACTTTCACTTGTTAACTAGTTTACCAGTCCACAGCACGGTGCTAATTATAAAGCAAGCAGAGAAAAAGGTCAATGTTAGATGACATTATAATTATATATCTAATGCCGTTGATGTTATAATCCCACCAGGCTACTTTATTATTTGAAAAGTAATTAACGGAGACGAGAACGGATGTATTGATGGATCTATATGAAAAATGTGTTAACATCATTGCAATGGCTTGGCGCTTCATTTATGATTGAGGCATTTAGTTAAATAAATAAGATTTACGAGTCTAATGCTAATGGTACCTGTTCAGGAGTGGCTTGAACGGCATGGTCCATTTGATGCTGTAATTGATGGTGCAAATTTGGGGCTTGCTAATCAACATAAATTCAGTTTCGCTGAGGTAAAAATTTAATTTGTTTCTCTGCATTTAAATGGATATAAAAATTACTCACATCAGTGCTTTTTTTTTTCAAAGATAGCGAGGGTTGTGAATCAAATGCGTCAAATCAGCCCTTCAAAGAAATTGCCTCTCGTTGTTCTACACAAGAGCCGAGTAACTGGTGGTCCAGCTCAGCATCCCAGGAACAAGACTTTGCTGGAAAGCTGGAAAAAGGCTGGGGCACTTTATGCAACACCTCAGGGTTCAAATGATGATTGGTACTCACTGACTAATAATTTTTTATTTTATTTTTAATGCTACATTTTTATTTTAGTTCTTTTCTTCTTCCCAGTGTGCCAGGTGGAGTCGAACTGTATTTTGTAAACCGTTACAAATTTAAATATATCGACTTCTGAGTGTGGCATTCATAGATGTGCTTCTCTTTTCTCTAGGTATTGGTTATATGCTGCTGTGAGTTCAAAGTGTTTGCTGGTGACAAATGATGAGATGAGGGATCACTTGTTCAATCTTTTAGGCGACAATTTTTTCCCGAGATGGAAAGAAAAGCATCAGGTAGTTTCTTTCCTTTATTACCTATTAGGCTAATTTCTTATTCAAAAAAAGATCATAATAAAACCAGTTATTTTAATATTTTATGTTGTTGCTATTTGACTGGTAGTTTGTTACTAACTGAAACAGGAAGAAAGAGCATCTATTGGGTGTTGCAATATTATTCCCCTACAATCTGAAACTATGGTTTTAGTCCTGTGACAATTTTGCCCCTCAGTAAAAATAACAAAGAGTCATGTAATTGACTACCAAAGGCCTTTTGGGAATAAGTGAAAATATTGAAATAGCCCCAGGACCAAATCTGCTCAAACTTAAAACTTATAGGACCGCAATTGCACAATTCCAAATCTTACAGGACCAAAATTGCGAAAAAAACAAAACCTACAGTACTAAAATCGCAACTTAAAAAATGACCGGACTGATATTGCAACACCTCTAACTAATTTTGCTTTTTTTTCCCACTGAACTATATCGGCAATAAATGAACAAAAAAAATTATTTTTCATTCTTGTGATTCTATGAATGCAGGTCCGGTTAAAACCTTCTACTAACGGGCTGACCTTGCACATGCCACCGACTTTTTCACATGTCATCCAGGTAGGATAATCCCTCAATCATCTTTATGCATGTTAAATCGAACATTCGACCGCATTAATTTCATATATCCAGAGTCTAACATATGCTCTACAAATATAATTCCCAGGAGTCGGAACAAGGTTGTTGGCATATACCAACCGTTACTGGAGATGATCTTGAAACCCCAAGACAATGGGTTTGTGCAACAAGGACGAGACCACATGATTATGCTTCACCGCAGGTTAGGATGAGATGAACATTGAGGCGAGAAAACGTGTCCTGCCTATTAAGTATCTTGTGTGCCTTTTATCTTTAAAATAAAAAAAATGATTATTGGTAATAAAAAAAAACTGTGGTAAAGCACTGTTTATGTTGTCTACTCGTTTTATGGATCACATCATAGGATCATTTTTTGTCAAAGGCCATAGTTTTATTTATTTCTGGATTTAACATTTTTTTTTAATAATTGTTTCTTTTCAACTAGAATGAAATTTGCCACGAAGAAACAAGTTTTTATAAGCTAGCAAACATATTTCAACCCTCCTCGGCTGCTGGCAGAGTAGAGTGAAGAAAATGCATTCATCCAAAGGTAAGCATAACACGCATTCAAGATTGAGTTGCCTTTAATAACAACGGGTCTACACAACTACATAAATATACGAGCACAACTAGAGCTATTCATTCCATGCATCATCTTACAGAGTTATAAACAATAGTTGCAGGGATTTTGATCTATTAACAAGTTTACAAGGGGGTAAGCTTAGAATAAAAATAAAATATTAAATTGATCTAGCATTCTCTATCGCAACAACTAAATCGTCTAATTTGGCTCCTGTAACCTCTTTAACAAACTTGTTATCCTTGAATATCTTGAATGTAGGAACCACCTTAATCCCAAGCTCCTTTGCCAGTGGCTGCCAAGAAATTCATCATATCAGATTAAAAGAAAACTCTGATATTGACATAGCAAGAGAGTTGAGAGAGAGAGAGAGAGAGGTGCAATTGTTTACGTACCCTGTTATCGCTGCTGCAGTCCAGTTTTAAGAATACGACATCGTCATATTTCTCGGACAATTTTTGGAATTTCGGAGCTATTATTTTGCACGGGCCGCACCTGCAAGTTAAAACCCATATTTTTCAAAATGCAAATATATAATCCCTGTATTTTGCATCTTTGTTTGTTACTTTTCTACAATCAACTTGTTAAATTGATCCGCTATATATTGTAAAAAAAAAAAAGCATTTAAAACTTGTTAACAAGGAAAATTTAAGAAAATCCAGCTCATTTTCTATTTTCTCAGGCATTGCACAATCTGCCCCTAATGCAACAAATGTATAATTCCCGGGAAAATAAATAAATATCAAGCATGGACCAATTTCTGCGCCCAACAACAAATTAAATAAATAATAAAAAAGTAACCTAATTGCGGAGACGATAAACTCACCACTGTGTGTACATATCGAGGACGACAGTCTTATCACCGGCGGCTTTAACAATCGGCCAAAAGGTGTCCTTAGTGACCTCCGTCACTTGCCCCACTTCCGCCGCAACCACCGCCGCCGCCGCCGCCGTGGCGTCCAAGCTCGCCTTGACCCGAAAACTCAAGCTCATCCCCCTCTCTTTCCTCTTCGTCAACTCACCTGCGACGCCGACCATGGCGGGCTGCTTGGCAATAATCCCCTGCAACGCGTGATTTTGCACCATCGAGGTCCTTGGAGCTGCACTGTACACCTGCAAAGCCATTAATTATTCAACGAATGCGATTGTGTGTTTAATGTGTGTGAATTGGTATATACGTATATGTGTGTGTACAGGACGAGAGAGAGCTGCAGAGAGAGAAGAGTGAAGTGTGGTATTTATGGTGATTGTCGGGAACTGAGGTGGGGCGAGGAAACTGGACCGTTAATTTCTGGGGATGTGTGAAATGACTGAATTGCCCTCTAGATTTTTTTCTTTTGTGCGAATATCTTGGGTAGGTTCTGTGAATTAAATAGTTTAAACCTAATTTTTGTGGCATTGAAAAATATACTTCGTCAAAGAAAAAATTTCCGGCCACAAATTCGAAAATGGAGAAAATCCATGATTTTGTCTTTGGTACAATTGGTTGAATTTGTATTATGAGGAATCTATTACTATCTCTATGTCATCAATCTTTGTTTATTTTGTAGATAATTCTCCTAAAAAATTTATCTCTTCAATTATCTTGTCACCGTGATCACTAAGACTATTCTGATATCCGGATTATGTGGACTCAATTTAATATACTTCAAGTCACTTCACACCAATCCCCTAATGCAAAAACATTTATTTTGATCATCTCGTCAAACGATATTTGAATTAAACGAGAAATTAAAGCCTACGCTGAAGTATTGAACTTAGTCAAAAAGAAAGAATAAAAAAGAAACATATGGGTTTAACCCAAACCTCATTGAAAACAACCGTTAGTTTAATTGTTTGACTAGTCTGTATAATAACACCTTACATTATTTAGGGCTCATGGGATATGATAAACAGCAAGGGCCTATGGGGTTGCAATGCAGATGATATTTTAGTGTTGAGCATTTATTTGTTTGGGATCAACAATTAATTGTAACAAGTATCACTTATTTCTAACATAAGATGTATTTGTCATTGTTAAGAAGGTGAGAGATAGTTTGTTCAAAAGACATAATTGCCCCAGATGCTACATTTAATGATAACACATTGCATAGCTTGTAAAAGTCCTAGTTGCTGCTTTCTTGTTCAACTCTCACAATTGAAAGCAAAATTGAATCCCTATTTTTTTTTTTCTCAAGAGACCATCGGAGCGAGCAAGCTTTACGTAGTTCTTCGGGTAAATAATATATTTAATCTTTTTCCATCGAAACGTAATCTATTTTTTTTATTTTTATTTTATACAAATAATATTACATTAATTGGTTGCAAACAGATAAAGACATTAGCTTAAACATCGCCCTTCATGTTTCTATAGTCCGGTTGGTCAACAATATGGTAAGGAGCCCGATTTAGTTGTGCCAAGCATTTACGCGATGCTTTTACATAAAATGTGTTTCATAATAGTGAGCAAAAAGGAATAAATTTTTTATAATAGTAACTATCTCAATAATGATTACGATAGCTGCTTCATCTTATAAGATGAATTTAGGATCACCAATGAATTGTAGTGATTGAGAACTTCTATATATATTTGCGAGTACAACAATAATTTCGTAACCAACGGATGCTAAAATAGGAAAATACAATAATCAAGATATTTACTAATATTACAAAATCAACAAATATTCGTGGCCTTATTACCCCCCGTCAAGCGTTGCGTGGGATGTAGGCAAACGCAAAGTTTGGAGCGTAGAAACTCGAAAGCCGGATGTGGTAAACTCTTTGTAAAAATATCAGCGAGATGAAGATGAGATGGAACAAAGCGAGTGATGAGTTTACCCGAGGAGACAAGCTCCCGAATAAAATGATAATCAAGATCAATATGCTTAGCTCGCTTGTGAGCCACTGGATTCTAACTCAGAAAAATAGCACTCTTGTTATCACACAAGAGAACAGGCGTAGAAGACGGCAGTGACCGAATCTCATGAAGCAAATTCGTTACCCAAACCAGTTCGGCGGCGGCATTAGCCATAGCGCGATATTCAGACTCACAACTGGAACGTGAAACGGTCGGTTGTTTCTTAGCACTCCAAGAAACAAGGTTTCCCCCAAGAAAAATAGAATAACCATACGTGGAACGACGAGTCTCAATACAACGAGCCCAGTCAGCATCCGAATATCCCAAGATGGAAAAAGTAGAGCCCCGTGTGAAAGAAAGTCCATAGTACATAGTACCTTTAACGTAGCACAAAATTCTCTTTACCGCCAAAAAATGATCATCCGTAGGCGAGTGAAGGAACTGACTTACTGAATTGACAGCGTAAGAAAGATCCGGACGAGTAATAGTTAAGTATTGTAGAGCCCCAACAAGAGATCTATACAAAGTTGGATCCTGAAATGGAGAACCGGTACTAAGAAGTGATTCTCCAGCCACCAAAGGAGTAGAGACAGGCTTGGCATCCAACAACTCAGCACGTTTAAGGATATCATGAGCATATTTGGCCTGACCAACAAATAAACCAGTAGGGGTATACGACACCTCAAGGCCAAGGAAATAATTAAGACGACCCAGATCCTTAATGGCAAATTCAATACTTGTACGATGGATAAATTGTTTCATCAGAGTCGGATTATTGCCTGTAATGATGATGTCATCCACATAGAGCAATAAGAAAAGGATAGAGGTACCTTTATGAAAGTGAAAGAGCGACGAATCACAACGACTCTGAAGAAAACCAAGACTCAATAAAAACTTGCTGAATCGTTGAAACCAGGCAAGAGGAGCTTGACGAAGACCATAAATGGCCTTTTTGAGCCGACAGACATGGTCAAGAAACTGCGGATCGACAAAGCCAGGGGGTTGATCCATAAATACGGGTCTATCAAGAACGCCATGTATAAATGCATTATTGACATCAAGTTGGTGTAAGGGCCAATTTCGCTGAATGGAAATAGACAAAATGAGCCGAACGGTAGCAGCTTTAATAACTGGACTGAAAGTATGATGAAAGTCGGTTCCGGGAATCTGTGTAAAACCTTGCGCAACAAGACGAGCTTTGTGACGCTCAATGGACCCATCAGCATGAAGTTTCGTACGAAAAACCCATTTTGAACCAACAATATTAACACCAGAGGGCCGAGGCACCAATGTCCAAGTAATATTCGAGCGGAGAGCATCCACTTCATCTTGCATGGCGGTGAGCCACTCGGGATGCTTGGCCACAGACTTAAATCCACGCGGCTCAGATGTGGCAATAAGAGCGGAAAGAAGAGCCGTGGTTGTTAAATCAACGGGGTAACGCGGTTTAAAAATTCCAGCCCGTGCCCTAGTGGTCATTGGATGACAGTTGGAGGATGAATCAGTCACGATTGGAGCTGTGGCAGAAACCAAAGGAGAGGAAGAACTCCCACTAGTAGCTGAATCAGGTGCAATGAAATGAGTATCCTGGACTGGAGCAGTAAATGGCATATGCTGAGGCTCGATTGGATCATCAGGAATAATACGAACTGGTGCGACAACTTGAGAAGGTGCAATCATGGGTGGCGGAGATGGTGAACCAGGCTGAGCAACAGTCGGCAAGAGATCATCCTTAACATCCAGAAAGATGGAGATGTCCAAATCAGAAATCGGAGTTGCAGACGAAACCCGAGAAAAGGGAAAACATTGCTCGTCAAATTGGGCATGACAGGTAGTGAAGACCTTGGATGAGTCAGGATCAAAACAACGAAAACCTTTGTAAATGCTGCTATATCCCAAGAAGATACAGGGACGACTGCGAGGTTCTAATTTATTAGCTGCATAATCACGAAGATATGGAAAAACACGACACCCAAATGGTTTGAACACGGCATAATTAGGAGAATGACCAAATAAAAGTTGAAACGGTGAAGTGTCATGCAACAATGGAGATGGCAGTCGATTAATTACAAAAACAGCAGTGGCAAATGCATCGAACCAAAGAGATGCAGAAGCATGAGCATGAAATAACATAGATAATCCAGTTTCAGAAATGTGTCGATGCTTACGTTCAGCCCTACCATTTTGCTGCGGCGTGTAGGGACAAGAAAGCCGATGATGAATACCATGTAAATTCATAAAATCACGGACTTTCGAGTTCACAAATTCAGTACCACCATCGCTCTGAAAAATCTTGATTTTACGAGAGAATTGAGTACAGACAAAAGCATGAAAACGGACCAGCACATCATAAAATCCACTCTTTGCGCATAACGGGTAAATCCACGAAAAACGAGAAAAATCATCCACAAAGACAACATAATAACGGAAACCAGCAGAAGTAGTAACAGGCGCCGGACCCCATAAATCACAATGTATCAAATCAAGAACATTAGTCGCACGTTTTTCATTTAATGCAAACGAAAGTTTCTTGCTCTTTGCTAATTGACAAGAGGAGCAAATACTAGGACTCGGCAATACTGAAGTAACGGATAAATGTCCAAGTTTATTTAATAATGAAATAATAGAAAACGGGACATGCCCCAGACGTAAATGCCACAAATCAAAACTAGCCTTCAAAACCTTATTCTTGACTGCTGCCACCAATGCCGGAACCCCCTTTTCAAGCAAGTAAAGTCCATTATCACACCTTCCCTGAGCCAGAGTTTTCTTTGTCAACCGATTCTGAATTGTAAAACGCTTATCAGAAAATGTGACATCAACCGGGAAATCAGATGTTAATTTACTGATGGATAGAAGATTTTTTGTTATATGAGGCACGACCAAAACATTCAATAACTTGACATTATCAGACAATTCACAAGAACCAACATGCGAAATATTTAAAGCATGTCCATTACCAACAATAACAGAACCGTTACCAGAATACGGCGTATAAGCGTCCAGTGTGGAAGATGTGTTGGTCATGTGAGCAGAGGCACCTGAAACAAGATACCAGTCGGGATTAGGATCTGAAACATTGCAAGAAGACGAGAATGCTTGAGCTAAGTTTGCCGAGGAAGGGTCCTGACGAGCGCTAAGAAATTGAGGACATTTGTTAGCATAATGGTCGCCCCTACAGATTTGGCACCGAGGGGTATATGGCATGCGCACCCCTCCATTAAAACCTGTCCCGCCTGAAGAGGAACCGCGGTTGGTCGGTTGCTGTCCGCGCCCACCATTTTGGCCGGAAGAAAAGGAGTGACTGCCAGCATGCCCACGGTTGTTGGAGTGCGGGCGACGATTATTTGAGGGCCTGCGATTAGCTGCGAAGGCGGACTGAGGCGAGGAGCCCTCCATGGACCGGATCATGAGGTCATATTGCTTGGCCTGATGCAATAATTCTCGGAAAACAGGAAGTGGGGAGAGTACCAAACGAGTGTCCGCAAAATTAGCAAATTGGACGCCCAAGCCACGTAAGAACCAGTGACTCTTGTCGGATTCGTCCACCGGACGACCAATAGCGTTTAACTGATCGCAAAGGAGTTTGAATTTCTTACCATACTCTTCAACGGATGAACTGCCACGACGCAAGGAAAGGAGTTCCTCACGCAGTTGATGCTGGCGCTAGACGGACGAAAAAACACCCTCAAGGGTAAGCCATGTTTCACGGGAGGTGGATGCATCAATGACTTCCGAGGCGACATCTTCAGAGAGGGAGGAGTAAAGAACACTGAGGAGTTTTCTGTCCTTCATCTTCCACGCCGTGTAGTCGGGATTGGCCACTTGAACGCCTGCATCAGAGGTGATGACTGGTGACGGCGCAGCAACAGATCCGTCGAGGAAGCCGACCAAGTCGAAATATTCCGCCATGTGCGTGATTTGACGACTCCAAGGAAGGTAATTGGTCGGGTTGAGTTTGATAGCAGCAACCATATTGAGCATTGTGGTGACGGGAAGAGGATCAGCAGCCATTGAAAACAAAGAGATAGAGCACCAACGAGATTGGTGATGAACACAACGGAGGAGACGAGTCCGTTTGAGGGCAGCGGCCGCGGCTGTGACTGCGTGTGGGAGAGATTAGGGTTTTAGGACCTTTTTGGCTGATACCATATGAGATGAATTTAGGATCACCAATGAATTGTGGTGATTGAGAACTTCTATATATATTTGCGAGTACAACAATAATTCCGTAACCAACGGATGCTAAAATAGGAAAATACAATAATCAAGATATTTACTAATATTACAAAATCAACAAATATCCGTGGCCTTATTACATCTTGATGCATGGTCTGGTTTGAAATAGGAAGTAATAGTAAATAGTTAGCAAAAAAGGTACATATTAGTTGGACTAAAAATTCAGAATATATTGGACAAGGAATAAAGGATTATGCCTCTTTCTTTTTAAATCGTAATGGATGGCATAATGCTAACAATACGAAATCAATATCTCCTTTTCAAGAACACCCATTGTAGGCTTACAGTCAACATAAACAATATCAAAAAATAATATCAATGAAAGATGCACAAATACATATTACACTAACTTAAAATAACACGATTGTTATTTTCTTCACATTTTAACAACTACTACATATATTGTTACATCATACCCAGGTGAACATAAATAAAATCGGCAAATGACATTTCACACAAAAATTTATACGAGGTTCACTTCAATATGTATATCCAACTCCCAAAATCATAAAGATAATATTTTAACCAACAAAATAAATAACCGGACAATTGCTCGTCAACTACTTAGAACTGAAATTAGGGCAAAGTGTAAACTTACCTTCACGTCATAACTAGATACCACTTTTAATCTCGCCTTTTCAGCACATACTTCACATAAATGCACACATCCACAAGGTTAGATACATGTAAGATTTTTGCAATATTATACAATAACTTAGATAAATCTTAAATCAACAAAATATCGTAAATAGGAAAATATGTTTGTGATTCTACAAATAATTACGAAAACATGACAACATTCTCAAGTTTTCATAGTTGACTCCCCGGACAACACAAATGAACCGATAAATTGCAAAACCCCTCTACTTATATTCATTCATACAAACACAAACTTTGTAGCCTATAATACACACATCACGAATTTAACTAACTAAGGTCTTCCTCCTAATTCAACCATTAAATTGATTCACTAATGGAGGGTGGGTAGGGGTGGGGTGGGGTGTTCGATTTTGGACTACGAGAATGGTTAGGGTTTGGTTGAGTTCTCTTATTTATAGTATGTCATCTTGTAATTTTGTTATGCCGGAGGGCATTATTACCAATTCGTAATAACATTGAGGGGGCTCTTGCGTAATTTCAATTCATGTGATTAGTCATCACTATTTAATATTAGGGTGGACATCCCATCTATTTATTAATTTTGTTGACACATGGCTGATGTGTTACTTTGTGGTTGCTCCAAATAACATGTGTCGTCGCCTGGTAGTTCCAAAAGCTGACGTGTTATCCTCTTATAATATATGTTAAAATTTTCCCCTTTTTTGGTTTTTTTCCATTAGTATATATAGCACTTTCTTTTTTTTCATTTGCTCTTTTCATTAGAAATTTAGGTTTTGAAAGTTGTTTGTCACCTCTCTTTGTTCTCAATTCCAGTCTTCTTAGCCTCCCCCCCCCCCCACCCCACCCCGGGAATGTTCCTCATCTTCAATCCAACAAAGAATCATGTATTTTCTCAGCCGTTTTTTAAAGTTGTAATATTCCCTACTAATATTTCGATGGTGAGTTTTTTTCTACAATCGTTCTTTAATAACCGTGGTTTATGTTCTTCGATTTATATGTGTTTAATTTATTTTCTGTAAAATACTCACTTTTTTTCTTTTTTTTTTTTATCAATTTGATTTCTTGATTTCCTTCCATCTCATCAGTGTTTGTGTATTAGTGTTGTTTCTTCTATCTGATTCGTATTTCATAATCACCAATTTTTGTATAAACATCGATGTGAATATGATTTTCTGATCTGTATCATTCTGATTATGTTTGTTTCAATCTAATGGGATTTGGAAAGTTCTTTTTTCTTATCTCTTTCCAAAACCAAACACAAGAGGATCTTTTTTTTTTTTTTTTTTGTACATTAACCATACTTCTTCCAATCTTTTTTCTATTATCATATTTTCTAATAATTAAATGGTATTTTTTTTTCTATTTCTTCTGTAATAATCATTTTTTGTGTTCTTCGACTTTTATTTTTTATTTATTTTCTGTGAAATATTTTGTGTTTTTTTTAATCGTTCGGATTTTGTGATGTCCTTCGATATTATTCATGTTGTATAATTTTAAATTTGTGTATAAACATCGATCCATCCAGAATATAATTTTTGCTTTTGTATCGATCTAATTATTTATGCTTCGATCTGGATTATTTTTGTTTAGTGCAAAAAATTAGGAAATTTACGTAACAAAGAAGCATTTCTACTTTTGCTAATTTTGGAAAGCTTATGGTAATTATGATTAGAATCAAAGTATCCTATGAAATGGATTTGCAATGAGAAGACAATAAAGTTATAATAAATTTTAGAATTTTGTTGCAAATTCAGAAATCAATAATAGGATTTCTATCTAAAAATAGTGTAGTCATGTACCTAGACATAGTTAGGTTCCAAAAACATTTTCTTGTTATACTGTATATAACATATATCTAATTATTTTCATAAAACTGATTCAATTAACATAAATTATATATATATATATATATATATATATATATATATATATATATATATATATATATATATATATATTTGCGTCGATTTGTCCTTTCCGTAAAAAACACAATCAATGGTCGTTATTAAGTTCTCATTTGATCTCAAAATTGGTAATTTCTCATAAACTAGGACATAAATGATGCTCTAATAATCATCTTCCCATTGACTATTATTCGTGTAGTAATAAGATGCTTATCTTCTATTTTTCAAAAATAGAAAACAAAACTCATTTCAACTATTATGGTTTTCTTTCCTCGACTTGCCCCTTCCTTAAAAAACACTACCAATCACCGAACGGGTTATTAATTCCTTATTGCAATTTAAGATGATGAGTAAGCTTTTTTTTATAGCAGTGTGCAAAAAAGTATTTTAGATAGGAAAATAAATAATGTTGGTTTTTTAAAATAATTTTACATTTAAATTATATTAAAAAATATTTCTTAAAAAAAAAAACGTTTGTAACACACACGAGCACTATACTAGATGCGAAAATTTATCAAAATAAAAATCAAGTGATACTGAAAGCCAAAAAGAAAGGTAATAAAGTTGTCATATTTTTGTAAAAAGAAGCTAACCATTTCGTAATTGCGGTCGACCCAAGTAATAAAACTTGGTTTAAGTTGTCATTTAGTAAATAAATTTAAGTTATCGTTTATTATGAATGTTTATATTTTATTTTAGGAGCCAGTTGCGTTCCTTGGAGAAATATCTGCAGTATTTTTAAACCTTGATTTGAATGAATAGCGTTTAAAGGAAGCATTTGAGATTGGTGTAGACGAAATTGGTAACGGAAGGGACATTGATATGTGAAGAGGAAATGATGCAACAAATAGAATTTTGATCTTTACACATCTTATATTTACATCAAATATTTTTTGTCATTGTATTAATAATTTACTTTTTGAATTAAAAATTTTATTTTTGCTAATTTACGTTTTTATGCCATTTTTAGATATGCCCACGTAAAATGTGGGTATTCAAACTATTGGAATTTATTATCATATGCCAGCAACATTATTTCCTGAATCCACACCTTTTCACGAGCTGTTTTCACAATTCCCAAACCAAAGAAAAGTCTTGATTAAGGCTTTTAATCCCATAAATATTGTGAAATGATCCTTAAGTTATAATATTATTTACAATATAGATTCTCTCTACACATGTATCCTACAGTGCAAATATCTGGTCCACATGGTTGTTTGATTTCTTAAGGGTCTGTTTACCCTGGAGTTCTGAATACTGGATTGGTATTATGAATATCGATTCGTTTTAATATTAAAAACTTAAATACTCAACAGATAATTTATTACAACTAAATAATTATATACTACTAAATACAATATTATAATATAATATCATTCACTTCTCACACATGATTTGATACACACATGATTTGATATCAAATACAATATAATAATACATTACTCGTTGTCTAGAGCTTCAGTTCGATTTAACATATACTTTTCATACATGATTTGACATATATAGTAAAAAGTAAAATCCTTTAACAAATAATTACTATTCACAAAATTTAAATACCCCAAAATTGATAATATCAAGATTCAAAATTTCAAAGAATGCTAGTTCAAATAGACCTTAAGTTATTTCTTCAGCTTTAATTAAAGTTAATGAACCAACAATCACTAAAAAAGATGTTATATTCTATAATTAAAATTATATTTTGTATGAAAAGTTTGTCTAACGTTTTGCTACAAAAAAAATCAAGACGGACAATTATTAAAAACACATAACACGAAAAAAAAAATGCCAAAATTTAGAATTACAACGAATGTTAATCCGAATAAATTCTAAGGTCATTCTTCTACTTCAATTGAGGTTTAATGAACCGGAAATTACAATCTACGCATCTTCTTTTTCTTTCATAATCTCTAATTACATTCTATAATCCGAATCATATTTGGTATTAGAAGTTCATTTAATGTTTTGCTACAAAAACAGCCAAGAAGGTCAATTATTAACACACAACACACAAAAGTCGCATAATACCTTGAGTCATCTATTTGGAATTGTTCTTGGTCTTATATTTCATGTTATAATCATTTGAGGATAAACTAAGTTTTCTTTAAAATAAAAAATACTATAAAAAACAACATTTTATCGAGAAAAAAAAAATTCTCGGTAATTACCAAAAAGTTCTCGTTAATCAATTCACCTAGGACAAAACTGAGGGCAAATTCCCCTCGGAAAAATCCTCCTTGATAAAAATTTTCGAGGGGAAATATGTCTTCGGCAAATCTTTCGGGGGATTATCGAAGGTTTATTTCTTTGGTAAATCTTGGAGCCTTGAATCTGATTGTTCTCAGAAAAACTGAGGGGAGTCTCGCCCTCGGTAAAACCAAAAGCGGTTTCCCCTCAGTTTTTCCGAGGTTAAAATGGCATTCGTGAAAATTGAGGGTACAATTAACCTTCGAAAAAACCAAGGGTAGAGAAGCCCTCGATTTTTCTGAGAGAAATTAGATTAAAAAATAATATTTAAAAAAAAAGCCAAGGGAAAGACGTCCTCGATTTTTTCAAAGGGAATATGTCCTCGGTTTTTTCAAAGGGCAGTCTCCCCTCGGTTTTACCTTTTCTTATAAATATTATTTTTAATCCCTGTTTTTTATTAAAATACTCAAAAAAATCACAAGCTAAAAAAAATTATTAATAAACAGACAAATAAATTAACTAATTATATAAATTTCAGAAAATCTATAATTATTAAATTTGTTCAACAAAAATGTTAATATAAGTTTGTAAAAGAGAATGAAGTTCTATGACGGGGGAGGCTGCGGTGAACACTGCTATAATCGAGCTAACAACTCGACCATTTGCGCGTTCACCAGCGTCTGAAATTGCTGCTGCTCCTGCCGCTGGTGCTCATATAGTAGCTCAAACTCATTATATCTCTCCATTGCTTGCTGAGTTCGTCTCGTGACCTCTAACTTCTTCCTTTGCATTTGAAGCTACGCCTCAAGCTCCCTCACACGAGTCCTATCCTGCTGGGAGAGGAAGAGCTGCTGCCTCGAAAACCCTTTGTAGAAGTAACCAACTTCCTGAAGCAGACGGTGCTGTAATATCGGCCCTTACTCGACTCGACGACGTCAAGATAAATAAGGTTATGATCAGCCTTGTTATTAGGATCCTGTGAAAAATGCGTGCCTCATTCACACGTCGCTCATACTCCTCTAAAAATAAAACTCGTTAGTAAATTCTACATTAAAATCACTAAACAAGTTAAATAAAAAGAGATTCACATTAGTATTACTAGATCTCGTATCGAACCATGTGTCGTTGTCCATGTTGTGCGTACGTACAAAAACCTTGTACGCAGCGGCCGGCTCACCCGTCTCCCACTCCTGTATCCAAATGAAATTATCAGATAATTAACATTAAAAATAAATAAATAAACATATTATGACTTGAAATTACTTATGATATTATAAGAACAATGGATCGTAGATTTAGATCTCCCTCTATACTTCGACATCTCAGTACCCGGACCAGCAGACTCGCTCTTCCTATTGGCGCTGCACTATTCGAACTTCTTATTGTACTCGGGCTTATCCCACTCTACATTCCAAGCCCTAGTTGAAATGTATGATATATAAAATTTAAATTAGTTGTAATAATAAGAATATTTAATTCAATAAAAAGATATAACAAAATCATTTACCTCAGACCCCCTCGTCAAAGATCCTTTGTGGCTAACAAATCTGATCACGAAACTGCTAATACTCGTTAAGTAGTGATTTCTTTTGTTTGTTTATGCACATACCGAAGCAACGGAGGTGTCCCATTGCTATATTTAGAGTTGGGACCGAGGGGAAGAAGTCCCCTCGGAAAAATCGAGAAAAAGAAACTCCCCTCAGTTTTTTTAATTAACAAGAATTAAACAAAATAGAAAAGGCATATTTACCGATCGCATGGTTCTAAAACAACGAAACACACTTCATGGTATCTTCATAAAAATTACGACGCTTTGTTGCTTTGCGTTTCCAATGGAACAAGTCGATCGATCGTATCGTGGATACTGTTGGTCGAATTACACGACATGTGTAAATACGTACATGCTCGGTGATATTTTTCTAGTAAAACCCAAGTCAAATCATCCTACGTGCCTAAAATGATATGATATGGTTTATTTTTGTGCAATTATATTTTTTTTCGATTTTTTATAAATTAAAAAAATTGGGGAGTGGGTTCTCCATGTTTTTTTAATTTAAAAAAAATAATTAAAAAATATATATACCGATCAATTACTAATTTTTGTGGTTTTAAAACAACTAAATACACCTCGTGGTACATTCACAAAAATTACGACGCTTTGTTGCTTTGTATTTCCAATGGAACAAGTCGATCGATCGTATTGTGGATACTATTGGTCGAATTATAAGACACGTGTAAATACATACATGCTCGGTGATATGAAGATATTACACAGTGACAACCTGCAAAAAAAAATCCCTCATATTAGTGTACTATCCATCGGCTCATTATGACAAAGTGAGATAACAATACATAGCAGCAAAACATGAGTTTCCGAGTTTTCTTGTTCATCTCTAAGAAACAAATATTCTTTTTGTAAAAAACAAAAACAAAAAAGACGTTAGAAAAAACTTGGAAAATAATTTATTTTTAAGCAATTATATATTTTATATTTTTTTATTTGTTTAATTAAAAAACCCGAAGGGAACAAATTCCCCAAGAAAAATCCCAAGGAGAATTTACTCCTTCAGTTTTGTCGAGGGTAATTGCACTCAATACATTTTCCTTCGGAAAGGCTTTGGTATTGCCTTCGGTAATAATGACGATAAACATTGGTGTTGTATTTGCGAGAATTTACCAAATGGAGTTTTCCTAAAGGTATTGACATTCGGTAATGCCCTCGGTAATATTTACCATCTGTAATGTCCTCGTAAATTTCGAAGGCAATATTTCCTATATTTTTCACTCGATAAAATACTGTTTTCTTTAGTGAATTCTGATCGACAATAATGAAATCCAATTAAAATGATTAAACATGATAAATAAAATTGATTAGATAGATCTACTTAATATAAAAGGTAAGACTACTAATGTTTTTTAGAACTGGTGAATACAAAAAAACTATTATTTGTCGATCTAATAACGATAAAATTAATCTCAAATTGATGAGTAACTAATCAAACTAGATTGCATTTGAATAGTAGCATAACGATCTAAACGAACACCTAATGGGATAAACACCACTTATTAAGGGAACACAAACATTTGTGAAAAAACATTTTACCGTGGAAAATACAGACATAAACTAAACAATAATAAATAAAAGATGATCTTTCCATCTTTATGTAGAGGGAAAATGATGGAAGAAAATGAGGATGACGACTGAGATTCAATAAACGTTTTTTTTTTCATGGTTCTGAAAAGACCGGAACGGCCGGTTCGACCGGGAATCGGTCATCACACCGATCGATTTTCATGTTAAAACCGCCGAGCTTGAAAATCGGTACAAAACCAGTTAGACCGGTGAACCTGTACCGGTTCAACTTCCTTTTTTTTTTTCGCATTTAAAAAAAAATTGCTTTCTTATTTTTTATTAAATAAAAAACTGACGGGGTCTTATTTTTTTTATTTGGAGTACAAATAAATACAGATTATGATGGTTAACTTTATTTCACTTGAAGTTTTTGGACTTGGAGGAGTGATCGTATTAGACTTGGACTATTTTATTTTATTTCTCTTTATTGTAGTTAATTCAATTACATTTTTCTATGTTGTATTGTGATTGATGAACTCATATTTATTTATATACTTTTTGAATTGAAATTTATGAAATTTTATAATCATATTTTAATTAACTTATTTTATTTTATTTATTTATAACATATTTAACAGTGGTGTGTGTGTGTATATATATAATTAGGATCATGTGAGAATCAAATGTGAACGTTAGGAAACACTATATTACATTATATGTGATGTTAATTTAAATAATGCAAAATGCTATTTATATCTTCACATTACTATTTTTATGTTCCCTTGATTTTTACTATTATCTTATTAGCATGTACATAATTCATAAATAGCCCCTATATTTATATTTATATATATAAATTAAAATCGGTGCGCACGGTCAGACATGTGAACTACTGAACCTGTAACTTTACCGATTTGATTACCGGTCCGATTTTCAGAACAATGATTTTTTTTAGAGGGAGGGAATCTTAGTTTTTCTATTCAATAAAATTTATCCTCAACGTACCAAATTAGACAATTGTGTGTAGGGTTGCAAGCGAGTCAAGTCGCTTGAGTACAATTTGCATTCCAACTCGATAAAAGCTCGTTTGAGCTCATTAAAAAATAAACAAACCAAACTCGAGTTTTATGATATTCAACTCGTTAGCCGGTGAGTAAGCTTGCCAGTGAATTCGAGAGCAAGTTCATTATTAAACTATTATAAATTAAACTTATAATTTAATTTTAATTTTAATATTTATGCATCTTCATATGAAAAACATAAAACTATCAATAAACATATTTGTTTGAAGATTTTAATAGATATATTATGGCGTTAAAAAATATTTTGTAAAGATATAATTTAATTTATATTTAATATTTATTAACTAATTTATGGTTAAAAAAGATTGCGAGTTGTTGGAGAAAACTTAAACTCGATTAAATAATAAACGAAACTGGTACGATTCGTTTGCAGTTCTAATTGTCGATTAGAGCAAAGTACAAACATTCAGAAACTAATTAAGAATCGATCAGAACATTTGTGTACCAATTAGGGATATCAATTAAACCCGAGGGCCAGAGGCAGTTTGATTTACTGAAAAACAACATTTGATCATTAGTCATTACCTTCTCGTCTTACACGTGATGAGAGAGAGGGGAGTCAACTAGGCACAAGCAGTATGTGCAACTCACCCGAAACACAGACCCGGCCCCCAAATGAATGACATGTTCGGATCAGGGGGCCCTACCCACCTGCCAAACGGCATCGTTTTCACGTGCAGGTGACAGCTGTACATCTATTATCTCTCACTTCCTTTGGTTTCATCGAACGCTGCTTCTGGCACTCCTTTTTCCCCTCTGGCGGATCCCCCAAATTCACACTCACTAACTCACGCACCAAGCACACACACACACACAACGCACTTTTACTGTGTGCCGGACAATGGCGACGTCGTCTTTTGGAGCAGCGACCGCATCGGCGGCGGCGGCCTCCCTGACGGAGAACGCCCACAAATCCTCCACTTATTTACCGCTCTGCCATCGCCATTCCTCCCTTCGCCCAAATCCCAACAAGGTTTCATTTCGCCTCTCTGCCAGGCCCAAGCTACGCTTCTCATCCAAGGTACAAATCGATATTTTTATTTTCATTTTAATCTTAGGATTTGTTTGCTTAATTGTTGGTCATTATATTTCCTGAGCTGAAATTTTGTGAGATCGATCTTTGTTTGCGACTCTGTATAAATGTAGTAGAAGCTGCGTCTGTGTTTGTTCTTTTCATGCTGAGATGCTATCTTGTGTTTCAATTGTTTGATTTATTTTGTTTCCGAGATTGTTGGAGATTGAGCTAGACGGAACAGATGTGGACGTTGTTTGTGTTCTAAGGAAAGAATAAAAATTTCTGGGGATGTAGATGAATCTAAATTTATATATGGTTTTGATTCCTTCCTGCATGCACATCTCGGATTCTAATGGATAATTCTTTCAGAAAATTAAAATTTCTGAAGTTATGTATTATTATTTTTTCGAAATAGACAGTGGTAAAAGTAAAGATGCTGAAATCAGAAGTTTTTATGCTTTAATGGAAGCACCCAGAAACTTTTCTAGACATTTTCTTATCTTGTTTGCTTTGTTTAGATGCTTCAAATTCCAATTTTTTAATTTTTTTTATACCACAGAAAAGAAGTCTTTAGTATGACACAATCACTGCTTGTTTCTGATACTTTTCATTTTTCATTCAATCGGCATCCTCGGATTCTCTCTGTTTGACCTAGGGTTCGGAATACCAGATTGTTATATTGAATACCGGATACTCATTTGTTTTAAGACTCAAAAATCAATACTCAACGAACAATTTCTTACACCTAATCTATATCCTATTAACACATTTAATTAAATACTACTAAATGAAATATTATAATACAACATCATTCAATTTTCGGACATGATTTGAAATAAAATACAATAAAATAATAATACTTTATCATCCACTTTTCAGACATGATTTAACATCTATAGTAAAAAGTAAAGGATTCCGAATCCTATAACAAGCAATATTTTTTATTATTCACAGAATTTTGAATACCCCAAGATTCTGAATACCAGGATTTGAAATCTCAAGGAATGCTAGTCCAAACAGGCCGTTTATTGTTTTGGATTTATGTTTTGTAGGGCTTGCAGTCTGGTTGGAACAGTCCCTCCGCGTTGAAGGCTCAATCGAATGAGGTGAGTTTTTTCCCGTGTTAATTTTCATCTGAGAAAATTCTTTTCAGAATCCTCATTAGTTTGTGGACACACTTCTTGAGATATCTGTTAGGCTGCTGTGGGTGGATCCACAAAAGCTGCAGCCTCGACTCCTGCTGAAACCAAGGACGTCAAGTTACCTAATGAGCCTCCACTGTCCGCTCTGGCGACTGAAGAATCAATAAGTGAATTTATTAATCAAGTTGCTAGTCTTGTCAAGTATGCATTCTCAATTATATAAAGGGGTTAATTACTAAAGCTACCTCTGAAATTTGGGGTGATTACCAAAAATCTCTGTAATATATCTCTAGTGGTCATTCGAATGTAATTATTTTGTGGTTGTTCAGTATATTTCTGAGTGTTTGGAGCATGTTAAAGTGGGTCAATAGTTCTTTTAAAACCTCCAGAGCTTACTAGTTCCAAATAGTTAATATTAACCAACAAAGTATTGTAGCAATAATTCTCTTCAGTGCCTTCCTATTTATTGTGCTAGCACTAGCATTATAGAATCGGATATATCTCTGGATTGCTTCGGTCTGTAACATCCAAGTGCAAATTGACTATTTAATTGCTAATGGATTTTCTTATGCCACAAATGCCTGAATCATAGGCCGATCAGTCTGGAACCATAGTTGAGGTCGTTGCGGAAGATGGCAAACCAGTCAGTGTTGACACTGTGAGTTTTCTTCAACAGTCTCTTAACAAGAATTGTTCTATTCCCAAAAAAAAAAAAAAAATTAAAAAAGGGAACACAAACATTTGTGAAAAAACATTTTACCGTGGAAAATACAGACATAAACTAAACAATAATAAATAAAAGATGATCTTTCCATCTTTATGTAGAGGGAAAATGATGGAAGAAAATGAGGATGACGACTGAGATTCAATAAAACGTTTTTTTTTTCATGGTTCTGAAAAGACCGGAACGGCCGGTTCGACCGGGAATCGGTCATCACACCGATCGATTTTCATGTTAAAACCGCCGAGCTTGAAAATCGGTACAAAACCAGTTAGACCGGTGGAACCTGTACCGGTTCAACTTCCTTTTTTTTTTTCGCATTTAAAAAAAAATTGCTTTCTTATTTTTTATTAAATAAAAACTGACGGGGTCTTATTTTTTTTATTTGGAGTACAAATAAATACAGATTATGATGGTTAACTTTATTTCACTTGAAGTTTTTGGACTTGGAGGAGTGATCGTATTAGACTTGGACTATTTTATTTTATTTCTCTTTATTGTAGTTAATTCAATTACATTTTTCTATGTTGTATTGTGATTGATGAACTCATATTTATTTATATACTTTTTGAATTGAAATTTATGAAATTTTATAATCATATTTTAATTAACTTATTTTATTTTATTTATTTATAACATATTTAACAGTGGTGTGTGTGTGTATATATATAATTAGGATCATGTGAGAATCAAATGTGAACGTTAGGAAACACTATATTACATTATATGTGATGTTAATTTAAATAATGCAAAATGCTATTTATATCTTCACATTACTATTTTTATGTTCCCTTGATTTTTACTATTATCTTATTAGCATGTACATAATTCATAAATAGCCCCTATATTTATATTTATATATATAAATTAAAATCGGTGCGCACGGTCAGACATGTGAACTACTGAACCTGTAACTTTACCGATTTGATTACCGGTCCGATTTTCAGAACAATGATTTTTTTTAGAGGGAGGGAATCTTAGTTTTTCTATTCAATAAAATTTATCCTCAACGTACCAAATTAGACAATTGTGTGTAGGGTTGCAAAGCGAGTCAAGTCGCTTGAGTACAATTTGCATTCCAACTCGATAAAAGCTCGTTTGAGCTCATTAAAAAATAAACAAACCAAACTCGAGTTTTATGATATTCAACTCGTTAGCCGGTGAGTAAGCTTGCCAGTGAATTCGAGAGCAAGTTCATTATTAAACTATTATAAATTAAACTTATAATTTAATTTTAATTTTAATATTTATGCATCTTCATATGAAAAACATAAAACTATCAATAAACATATTTGTTTGAAGATTTTAATAGATATATTATGGCGTTAAAAAATATTTTGTAAAGATATAATTTAATTTATATTTAATATTTATTAACTAATTTATGGTTAAAAAAGATTGCGAGTTGTTTGGAGAAAACTTAAACTCGATTAAATAATAAACGAAACTGGTACGATTCGTTTGCAGTTCTAATTGTCGATTAGAGCAAAGTACAAACATTCAGAAACTAATTAAGAATCGATCAGAACATTTGTGTACCAATTAGGGATATCAATTAAACCCGAGGGCCAGAGGCAGTTTGATTTACTGAAAAACAACATTTGATCATTAGTCATTACCTTCTCGTCTTACACGTGATGAGAGAGAGGGGAGTCAACTAGGCCACAAGCAGTATGTGCAACTCCACCCGAAACACAGGACCCGCCCCCAAATGAATGACATGTTCGGATCAGGGGCGCCTACCCACCTGCCAAACGGCATCGTTTTCACGTGCAGGTGACAGCTGTACATCTATTATCTCTCACTTCCTTTGGTTTCATCGAACGCTGCTTCTGGCACTCCTTTTCCCCTCTGGCGGATCCCCAAATTCACACTCACTAACTCACGCACCAAGCACACACACACACACAACGCCACTTTTACTGTGTGCCGGACAATGGCGACGTCGTCTTTTGGAGCAGCGACCGCATCGCGGCGGGCGGCCTCCCTGACGGAGAACGGCCCACAAATCCTCCACTTATTTACCGCTCTGCCATCGCCATTCCTCCCTTCGCCCAAATCCCAACAAGGTTTCATTTCGCCTCTCTGCCAGGCCCAAAGCTACGCTTCTCATCCAAGGTACAAATCGATATTTTTATTTTCATTTTAATCTTAGGATTTGTTTGCTTAATTGTTGGTCATTATATTTCCTGAGCTGAAATTTTGTGAGATCGATCTTTGTTTGCGACTCTGTATAAATGTAGTAGAAGCTGCGTCTGTGTTTGTTCTTTTCATGCTGAGATGCTATCTTGTGTTTCAATTGTTTGATTTATTTTGTTTCCGAGATTGTTGGAGATTGAGCTAGACGGAACAGATGTGGACGTTGTTTGTGTTCTAAGGAAAGAATAAAAATTTCTGGGGATGTAGATGAATCTAAATTTATATATGGTTTTGATTCCTTCCTGCATGCACATCTCGGATTCTAATGGATAATTCTTTCAGAAAATTAAAATTTCTGAAGTTATGTATTATTATTTTTTCGAAATAGACAGTGGTAAAAGTAAAGATGCTGAAATCAGAAGTTTTTATGCTTTAATGGAAGCACCCAGAAACTTTTCTAGACATTTTTCTTATCTTGTTTTGCTTTGTTTAGATGCTTCAAATTCCAATTTTTTAATTTTTTTTATACCACAGAAAAGAAGTCTTTAGTATGACACAATCACTGCTTGTTTCTGATACTTTTCATTTTTCATTCAATCGGCATCCTCGGATTCTCTCTGTTTGACCTAGGGTTCGGAATACCAGATTGTTATATTGAATACCGGATACTCATTTGTTTTAAGACTCAAAAATCAATACTCAACGAACAATTTCTTACACCTAATCTATATCCTATTAACACATTTAATTAAATACTACTAAATGAAATATTATAATACAACATCATTCAATTTTCGGACATGATTTGAAATAAAATACAATAAAATAATAATACTTTATCATCCACTTTTCAGACATGATTTAACATCTATAGTAAAAAGTAAAGGATTCCGAATCCTATAACAAGCAATATTTTTTTATTATTCACAGAATTTTGAATACCCCAAGATTCTGAATACCAGGATTTGAAATCTCAAGGAATGCTAGTCCAAAACAGGCCGTTTATTGTTTTGGATTTATGTTTTGTAGGGCTTGCAGTCTGGTTGGAACAGTCCCTCCGCGTTGAAGGCTCAATCGAATGAGGTGAGTTTTTTCCCGTGTTAATTTTCATCTGAGAAAATTCTTTTCAGAATCCTCATTAGTTTGTGGACACACTTCTTGAGATATCTGTTAGGCTGCTGTGGGTGGATCCACAAAAGCTGCAGCCTCGACTCCTGCTGAAACCAAGGACGTCAAGTTACCTAATGAGCCTCCACTGTCCGCTCTGGCGACTGAAGAATCAATAAGTGAATTTATTAATCAAGTTGCTAGTCTTGTCAAGTATGCATTCTCAATTATATAAAGGGGTTAATTACTAAAGCTACCTCTGAAATTTGGGGTGATTACCAAAAA
>BMAC01000626.1:79350-151391 GCA_014905375.1 Phtheirospermum japonicum | reverse complement strand
AAAAAAAGAATTGTTCTCTCCCTCTTATTAGTGTTCTTACTATATTTTGTTTATACCACCTGCAGGCCTCTCTTTGTTATCGAAACCATAGAGCAGGATGAAGCCAAACGCTTGACTCGAGTAGGAGGGTGTTTTTGTCTTTAGGAATGTTTGTCAGATGAAGAATTGATTTCCATTTCCTTTAAATTTTTGTTTTGCATTGGCTTGAGGACCTAGTTAGGAACCAAACCAGAGTTGAAGGTCTGATAGTTATTTTTCTTCATAGAATTTACCAAGTCTTTGGGAAGTACTTTTTCTTTTATTGATATGGACACTAAAAAAAAAAAAAGAAAAGAAAATTTGAAAATTACAAAAACACCCCTGAGATTTGATTCTACCTTAAATTTAAGGGGGTAATTTTTTTTATTTTTTTGGATGTATCCAAACCTCAGGGTTGGGTTTTGCAATTATCCAAATACCTTTTAATGCCTCTCACTTGTAAACGAGGTCGTAAGATGTTCCCTTCGTGCAGATTGGTTGATTCTAAAGATATTGTGGAACTAGAGTTGAAACAACTCGACTGTGAGCTCTTAATACGTAAGAAGGAGGCCTTAACTCCACCTCCTTCCGCTCCTATTACATATGTTCAGTCACAGCCTCAGCCCGCAGCGCTACCTCCAGTCTCAACACCTTCTCCAGTGCCGACTGCAGCACCTTCTCCTGCACCAACTCCGGCACCTTCTCCGACCAAAGCTCAACCACCTAAGTCATCTCATCCACCTCTGAAATGTCCCATGGCAGGAACCTTCTACCGAAGTCCAGGCCCTGGCGAACCACCATTCGTGAAGGTAATTGACAAAAAAGGCACTCTACGGTCTGACGTTACCAAGTCCATTTTTTTGTTTTAAATACTAAAAAATAGAAGGAAAAAAAAAAAGAGCACCCGCCCCCCCCCCCCCCCCAAAAAAAAAAAACAAACTGTGTATGAAACCTGGAAACTGTTTTTTTTAAATAAATCCTAATAAATTAATAAAATACAAAAAAATAATTGAAAAACACTAGAAAAGTTAAAAAGAATTACTTTCTGCCAGACGGTCTAACACAAGTTTTTGTCTTGACAAAAATGTGATTTAGGAACTAGGTACATACATGTCTTCTGTCATATATGCATTGTCTCTCTAAACAATTCCAACAATTATTCATAACTGCTACAATAGACATCGTTGGATAAGACGTTGCTGAAGCTGCATATTCATTCCATTTTCTATGTTAGATATTTTTCTCACTCCCCTTTTGTGTTGCATACTATGCTTTTTACAGGTTGGCGATAAAGTAAAGAAGGGACAGGTGCTATGCATCATTGAGGCCATGAAATTGATGAATGAAATAGAAGTAAGCTTGTTTATATACAGTCATTTTGAGATACCCCCATCCGATTTCAATTTCCTCTGCTCTTTTATTGTTCAATAAAGTGGTTACTTTGGCAAGATAACACGTTTGGGTTTCTAATGGAACATTATACCTATCTTTTAACAGACTAGTCTGAAAACCTCAAAAATTTAGTCTATGACCCATAGAAAGCATGAGTAGGTTTGTGGTTTTTGAGCAGGTAATGGTGTAAAATGAAAAAAGAAAAGAGTACACTAGGTGGATTTCGAAATGCATTTTATAAGCGGTAAAATCATGTCTAAGATTACCCAACTTACTTCTTTACCTTATACTGCACTGTCCACTGTATTCCCGGCATGTTTTTTTAAATCTCTGTAATATATCTCTAGTGGTCATTCGAATGTAATTATTTTGTGGTTGTTCAGTATATTTCTGAGTGTTTGGAGCATGTTAAAGTGGGTCAATAGTTCTTTTAAAACCTCCAGAGCTTACTAGTTCCAAATAGTTAATATTAACCAACAAAGTATAAAAAAGAATTGTTCTCTCCCTCTTATTAGTGTTCTTACTATATTTTGTTTACCACCTGCAGCCTCTCTTTGTTATCGAACCATAGAGCAGATGAAGCCAAACGCTTGACTCGAGTAGGAGGGTGTTTTTGTCTTTAGGAATGTTGTCAGATGAAGAATTGATTTCCATTTCCTTAAATTTTTGTTTTGCATGGCTTGAGACCTAGTTAGAACCAAACCAGAGTGAGGTCTGATAGTTATTTTCTTCATAGAATTTACCAAGTCTTTGGGAAGTACTTTTCTTTTATTATATGGACACTACGACTAGTTAACATCTTTGAGGATGTTGTTGTCATTGTAGTGCAATATATATTTAAATTCTCTCTTATGTAATTGAAAGTTGTGTTTGTAATAATTGGTTTCCTTGGATGTAATCACTTACTAGTATTTGTTATATTTCAAATCTTCAAATTTGCCACTGTGACTATTAGATTTTATACGTCAAGAATATAAGTCAAGGCCAAATACTCGCAATAGGTGAAGGATTTACTCCTTTTGGTTGGGCAAGGATATCCCAAAGTACTAACAGGATGTCTTTTTAGGATTTTTGTCAAAAATTAAGGGTATAAAAAAGTGACTAATTTCTCTTGTATTTAAACAATTATTACTCTATTATCACTCACTCACACGCATATTTTTCATCAACGTTAGCATTATTCCAGAATAAGATGATCATATTCCATGAAAAAGATGCTTCAGTCAGTTAGCCCTATGAAATAGTATTTTAGGCCAGGGATAGGGATAAAATGAGAAAAAACGTGTAATTTATTCTAAAATGATAATCATTTTGTTACAAAATCAAAATCCCGAAAAGAAAATACACCATTTCGGAAGAGTATATGTGCCATTGATTCACTTTAATTCCTTTTGTTATAATTGAGAGTAATCTGTAACCATTATCTTTTGGGGTGTGCATTATGTACACACCGGACAGCCTTGAGCTTAATATAAATCACACTAGACATGCCCTCGATAAACTTAACTAGTGGGGAAGAGGTCAAATTTCAAATTTGAAAATTGGTAGTGGAATGAAAATGAGGTAAGGTAACCGGCACGAACATAGTCGTTCCAATGATCGATCATTCATAACTTATGTATGTATCAAAGAAGAGTATACTTGGTAAATAATTGTGCATTATGGGCGTGAAAAGAATTCATTTCGATTTCGAATCACCCAAACAACTTTTGAACTACACACTTAACATCAAAAGAACCAACATCACAAACCGCCTTGTATTGCAAAATTACATGTCCTCATCCAAATAACCTCAGAATTACAAATATCAAAAGAACCAACTTTATAATGCAAAATTACATTTCCACATTACAATACGAAACTAATAACACCTACCCCACTGAAGAAAAAAAGAAGAAGAAAGAGAGTAGCAGTGCATATTATTGGGCTAAGGCCCAAAGGCAAAAGTCAGTCGAATTGGCGGCCCGCGGCCTCAGCAACAAGCGGCAAATACGGAGTCTTGCCCAACACACTGGACACAAGCCCATACACAAAACAGGCCAGCACAAACATAAAAAGCCCAGAGTAGGCCCAAGCCGTCAGCTTCAGCGCGATCCCCGACCGCCCCGGACTAATTATCTTCTGCAGCAGCACCGGCACCGCCAGCAGCACATCCAGAACCAGCGCCTGCAGCGCATTAAACCTCGCGTAGCGGCTGAGGCTAGGGTTTCTGACGACGCCGAGGTAAAATCCGAAGAAGGTGATGAAGCTGGCGTAGGGTACGGAGTGGTAGAGAGAGAGAATGGGGAGGATGGGCTCAAACGGCACGGCGATGATTGGGTACTTGGCGAACAGGAATCGGCCGTACTGGAGGCCGTTGAAGAGGGGGAGGAAGTAGGACGCGGCGGAGATCAGGCGGTCGGCGGCGGGGGTGGGGGTGTACGAGCACCTTGTGGCGGTGGTGGAGGGTTTGGGAGTGGGCGGCGGAGGTGGGGCGGTGATGGGAGGGTGGGTTTCAGAGGATGAGGGAGGAGGACGGCGGCGGGTTTGTGGTGGTGGTGGTGTGGGAAGGAGAGGCGGAGGAGAGGAATAGAGGAAGCCATTTTGTTTTTTCTGGGTGGAGAGGTTTTAGTTTAGGCTGTAGAGTAGATTATATGGAGAAAAAAAAAAAAAAGAGGTTTTATTTGCAGCGGACCGGATAATTTAAATTAATCTTTACGTAGATGGATTTACTATTTGGTAAAAAATTGTGAAGCAGGCAGTGAATTTTAAATGATCTTTTCTAATTTTATTTCAATCATTTAAATATATATTTAATATTTTCAAGATTATAAAAATGAGTAGCAAACACAATCAAACAAGTAGAAATTGTTCATTAAATAATCAGAAAATCTGGTCCCCTTTTTTACATACAGACATAAAAGATGAGATAAGTAGATAGATATAAATAAACTGCACAAAGTAATATAAACTGCATATGATGGATTAAGATGATGTACAAAACTTTGTTATATAATCCATAAAACCAAACTTGACTCGCACTTAGTCTGGGTTTTGATAATAATTGGAGACCAATTTGCTGTCTAGTGTTCTTTGGCCTTTTGCCTAAGTTCGTTGAGCTCTTTTTCAATATCAGGATCTTGAAACTTTAGGCTGCTAACTGGTGTTCTCCCTGCTGGAAGCTCCCCTTTCTGCAAAAACCCCAACATTCATTATATTAACTCAAAACTCTTTTTGAGATGGAAAAAAAAGGTTAATTACAAAAAATTACCCCCGAGTTTGGCTTAATTACAAAAACTCTTTACAATTACCCCTTAATTTTAGTTTTCTTCAAACAAATACAACCCACTGAGGGTGTATTTTGTCAAATAGAAATATACATCAATGAAGTATTTGTAATTTTGAATGATAGTCGAGTGTTTTTTTTTTTTTTTTTGCCATTTTGAAATTAGGTTAAACTTCAAGGGTGTTGTTCAAAATTAACCCCAGAAAATATAATAACTGGAGAATAATTAAATTCTACTAAGATGTTAGGATCAGACAAGTCATCCATTTTACCAAGTAAATACACATCCACATGAATTTGACTTTTGGTTTGATCAAATTCCCAATTTGGTAACCTTCCCAAGCAATAGAGAAAAACTGATTAGAAATTAGAAATACCTTTGTGCTTCCAGATAACTCTTTCTTCAAGTCCGCAAGGTCATCATCAACTGAAGAAGTCTCTAACAAAGCAAACTGCAAAAAGCAAAAAACTTTAATGTAATCACAAATTTTCCCGAATAACTGCTAACTTTAACACTTAATATCAAAAGATTATGAGGAGAAGCTGCTAAAATAATTTCCTTTCCAGAGAATCTATTATAAATTCTAAGGTCTGGGAAACCACTTAAACAATTGATACAGAAAGATACCTTTCCTTCAAGTTCATCACTCGATAGCTGATTAAGAGCTTCTGCCTGAGATTCCATTGCCAAAACTGTGGAGAAAAACAATGAAAAGTTGTTCATGTAATTTACATATATGTAAATCGACTCTTCGATACGTCTCATAAATCATGAGCAAAAACAAACCAACAAAAATAAGTCATTTTAAAAAAAAATAATAAAAAATGATTTGTAGATCATGTTTGCATTGCAGCTTAACTAACAACAAAGGCAGGACACAGATATCATGAGTAGCTCCATCTGTTCATTCATCTCACATGTTTCGCTCTTGTTCTTTGTCTATTTTCTATTATTTTAGGGACAATAACACAAACTAGCCTTGAGGTTACATCCGTCTTACATTTTGCACCTGCTGTTAGTGGAGCTAACAGAAATTACTGACATCATCTAGGGGTGTAAATGTACCGAACAGAACCGAGTTTGGCTCTGTTCATTAACAGTTTGTTAACTCTTTGTTCTGTTCGAACTCGTTAAGAGTTTTAAAATTTTGTTCGAGCTCGGTTCGTTAAGGATTTTAGCTCTTTGAATATGTTCGTGAACACGTTAACGAAGATGTTCGTCAGTCGGCTCGTTCAAGCTGTTCATTAAGTGTTTATTTATTGTTTATTCTTTTTTCTTTCAAGTGTCTTACCTACTTCAGTACTTTACCTTTTATAATTTTATTATTATTATTATTATTATTATTATTATTGCCCCATTGTAAACAATAAAAGAATGATAAGGAACATTATTATCAGCTTAATTGATTATACATACATATATATATATATATTCCTACTTGGTGTTCTAACTCTGTTCGTTTATTAGACGAGCTCCGAATTTTTGTTCATTTAGTGTTTTTTAACTAATAGAACGCACACAAACGAACTCTAAACGAGTTCGATTACGAGCATTTTACTGAACGCTATGTTCGTTTACACCCCTAACGTCATCAAATATTTTTACAGTTATAGCCCTCAACTTTCTAAATATTACAAATAACCACAGATTTTCATTTTAAATTTTACATCCCTCATTTTTTCTAAGCATTACAAATAGCTAAACATAAAGTTGGGGCTATTTGTAACATTTCAAAAAGTTGAGGGGTGTAATTGTAATATATTCGATGATGACAGCAAATCTCGTCAGTTCAATTAACGGTCGGGGCAACATATACGAGGAACTGAACCTCAATGTTTTTTTTGTTTTTTTTAAATTTTCAAGCTAGCTGGATGTTTTTGTAAATACCAAAACTTCAAGGGTAGTATAAGTGGATAAGCTTACCTTTTTCCTCCATCTTCTCAAAAGCCGACAGAGCACTGCTTGTATTCACATTCCCCAACATTTCAGTCACTTTCGTAGCAGTCCTAAAGAAAATGTAGCCAGTTATCTATCAGAGTAAATTGACATTCGGAATCGACGATTTTTTATTTTTATTTTACAAAGGCAGTAACAAACTTGGCAGACTGAGCTCGTGCTTTTAGAGTATCCTTTTTAGACTTAGCTTCCTGTATTTTGCTCTCCAATAGCTGCAAATAAGACAGTCAGACAGTGAGATAGGTCTAATGATGGTGAGGCCAGCTTCCCAATGTTTATAGGTTAACAATACATAATGATTAGATGGAGTAACAAAAGATATAAGATTTTATTACTTAATATTGAAAAAAAAAACAGTGAAAAAGAAAAATATAAGATATTAACATATCAGTTTAACAACCCACCCTTGTATTGGAGACAAGGTTATCAACTACACTTTTCTGCTGTTCAAGTTGGGCCTTCAAAGCATTTGCATTATCCTGTTAAATGTTGTAACAATGAGAAGCAAAAAAGAACATTAATACCATTGCCCTATTAAAGTCAGAAATTAATAAGGTAACTTGATATCTTGAGTAAATAATTGAGTGAAAAAAAAACAGCTCGTCTTACTCGAAATGTAACAAATTTTACAGATACATATATCAAGCAAATACATTACAATGTATTACGAGACAAATGACGACTTAATGTTTTTTCATTAAACTAAACTCATTAAGAGTCGCACAATCTTTTTTTATTATATATTAAGACTAATTGTCCTTACAGCATAAGATTTTCTACGCTTCAGAGCTTCACGAGCAAGCTCCTCATCACCCTTCCCAAGAGCAAGTTGTGCTCTACGGTACCTGTGGTTAAACCAAAGCTAAAGCCAAAGCTTCAAGGACATTAATTAAGTAAAATGCTGGATTTCATGGAATTACCAATCTTCAGAAGCTTGTTGTGCAGCTTTATATTTGTTCTCCAGCTGCTTCTGAGAAGCCAAAACCTACAGCAGAGATAATCATCAGACTACCAACTTGTCTCACCCAACTAGCTCTTAATCATTAAGTAATACATTTGTTGGATACGGTTACACAAGATTCAGATTGAGTTATAAATATAAATAAATTAGACTAGTTGCCTTTCTAAAGTCAAATTATGCGATAGTATCAGTAATGTTATAATTAAATCACCGTTAGAAGCTAAACAGGCATAAGCTTAATTTCATCCTCTGTATACTTACAAACCCATTCACTCTACTCCAATATCGAAGCAATATATATATATATATCCCAGGTCAGAACATTTACAGGATATATTTGTCTAGGAATGTCACGAATTTATGCATTATTGACACTGAGTTTGAGTTGTGCTGGACAGGTGATAGAAGAGATGAAATCACATACTTGGGCTGTAGCTTGACGCATCTTAATCAAATCCTCGTTCATTTCGAGCACAGTTTGTTCCAGTATTTTCTCCGGGTCCTCAAATGTGCTTACTAGAGCATTCGCATATGACTACACTTACGATAGAAGAGTTAACAGTCAAATAACATTTCATTGGCGTAAAGCTAACAGTGCTCCAAAAGAACCTAAAGAATGCCAAAGAACCTTGACAACTCTAGCAAACCGATCAAAAAGGTTCATTTGAGCACCAAAACTCCCTCCATGGCTGTTACACCTGGATCTCCTAGAATATAATAGCCGTATTCCGGTACATTTTGGAGTGCCAACTGCAAAAGAAAAGAACGATATCACTCTGTATGAGGTGATCAATTTTCAAAAAGTCCCTGGGATATACACGCATAAATTACACTCATCTCTAGCTATAATTATCAAAAGTATTTATGAAAGCATATATATAGTATAATCCTTACTTATACAAATAAAGCGACCCTAAAACTAAAAATTAATTATAAACAGGAAAGGTTTTGTCCAACAAGGTATAAATATTGATAAATACGTCCCTTACAATATGCAAAAGCTCTCGATACATGCTAGAACCTATAATCAGAAACAAACTGTAGACTGCCTTTTGATTTCTTTCAAAATTATACAAATTCATGTCAATGAAATGAAATGGTGAATTATAAACTGAAAAATGCAAAATGTCGGGAAGATTATTCAAGATTTGTCTAGTACAGAGAAGCATGTGGGGCCATAGTAACTTTTTCGGGTGATAATTAACATTCATCGGTAAACTGAAATAGCAGAACTCAATTTAAAACCTTAAACTTCCCCAGCATTTGAAAATTAATAACCCTCTTACAATGTGATACACTGATACATCAAATTAGAATAAGCAATATTCCAATAACTAATAATAACTAATCATATACATATGAAACTAACAAGTTTCCCCAGTCATCACATTCCACTTAAACACCAGCTTAAATGTTTAGCAGAAACGCCAACCCAAAAGCTAGACAGAAAAAAAATTCAAAATCGAAAGGCACACAGTATTTTGGTGAAAATCACACCAGCTATAGTACATCGTCGCTAAGATGTTGTACCTCACTCCGGATCATCGATTACCTATCTTATCCAGTTATCCAGATTGATAATTAGGATTTTTTTTTTTAAATTATCCAACGCCGTCATTTGAAAATTATCCGCACCCTCAACATAATTAACCACAGAGATTAATAAAAAAACACAAAGTTCAAAAAACAGTAAGCAATAGAGTTATTTACCTCCATGGCCAAAGAAAGAAGCTCTGAAAACCAGAGGTTTCACAATAATGACCTCTCTATTGCAGGAAAGCGCAGAGTGAGTAACTATAGAAGAAGCCATTATTAAATGGAAAAAAGATACACAGCCTTTTGGGAATCTATTTGTGGAAAATCACCGAGTCTTGCAGGATTTTCAGTTAACCTCCACTTTTTTTTTTCTTTTTTTTTTTCATGTAGTGTGTTTTTGTTTATCTTGCCCTCCTTTTCTCATTTCTTTTTTTGTTTAATTTTAATTTATTTTTATTGTTTTTTGACATGTCTTTTTCATTTATCATTTTATTTTGTGGTCAAGGATTTTAGTTTTTAATTTATTTTGATGTGTTCTTGTTATTTCTCTCCCAGTAGAGTGGGCTTTGTGTTGGGCCTAAAATGTTTTCCTCCAAGTCCAACTGTCTCCTTCCCTTGATAATCTTTAGATCTCCTTTGAATGAAGGAACAAAAAGTTCTTAACAAAAGTTGGAATTAATATTTTTCATAACTAAAAAATGATTGTAATTGTACCAATTGGGCCTCTTGCGATAAATGCCTTGATTCAGATGGATTAACAGTAGGCCCGATATATGGTTGCCAATAGGACTGGAAAATAAAAAGGGGAAATTATAAGAAATACTAATTTATTTTTTTCTTTTACAATTTTACAATCACTTGAAAATTTTTATAAATATACTAGATTCTTTTATAATTTTTAACTAATTACCTACTTTTTAGGTCTTTTGTTTTTTTAAGGGTTTTGATTGATTTTATCACCGACCTTCATTTCTTTCGAATCTTTTCAAATCTACCCTGCATCCAAATCGATGATGTGGATTACCTTCATTTCCTTCGAATCATTTCAAATCTACCCTGCATCCAAGTCGATGATGTGGATTAATAAATCGGTATTTGGATATCTCTTCTAAAATTTATTTGTATTTAGGAAAACATTTTAGTTTGTTTGGTTATTTCTTCTAAAATTTGTTTCAAAATTTGCAGTATTTAAGAAATCATTTTTCAACTTCAAGGATTGATATATAGTTTGTTTAGGTATTTAGAAAAAAAAATTCAAATCGTAATTTGAGTTTGTTTGAGTATAAATATTTTTCAAGTCACAATTTGGGTTTAATTAATTTTAGTCGTGGGTTGACACAATGTTTTGAAAATTCGTACATGTGAAATTATTTAAGTTATATTCGTATATTTGTAAATTCTCTTAAATGATCGTATTTTTTAAATTTTTGTTTCAGGCAGATTTGTAAATTCCCCAAATAAAAACCACATATAAATCAATGAAAAATAATAAGGGTGTGAAAACCTTGGATTTTATTATTAATAATTATTATTATGGGATTGGTCTTATTATTATTATTATTATTATTTTTATTATTATTATTATTTAATTTTTGACAAGAGAGAACAACCAAAAGAGCCGTCATGTTTGTACGATTAAGAGCATCTTCAATGCTAATTTTTTGACGATAAGCAATTTTAACACGTATTAATCAAGTAATATATAATATCTATTCACATAAAATAAATGTTAAAAGAACGAAATTTTGATTTCAAGAATGATCTCTGATGTATAACATCAATCATTAACAAAATAATATAAAATAGATATAAAATACATATAAGTTTGACCAAAATAAATTGAAAAACATATAGAGTCCAAACTGAAAGAGTAAAATATCAATTCCTAGTTTTTTTTTGTTTTTGTTTTTTTTAATTAATAATTTAATCAAATTAAATTGAAAACAAAATTGATTAATTGTGGTAAGGCTGTCTCTTATACACATCTAGATGTGTATAAGAGACAGCTATAAGAGTATCTCCAATGCAATAGTGTTAATTGTACCTATGTGACAAAAGTTATCGACATTTTATAAAAAAAGTTCATCAATACATCAATGTTAATGTTATATATGTGACAATTTATTTTTTTATTTTTAGAAAAAGTAATGAGAGCGAAATAAAATAATTGGATGATATAATTTAAATTAATTATAATTGTTTTGTGCTAAGCTAAATAAAACTATTTCAATGATTCACCTATATAAGCCGCGGCTAAAGTTGCAAAAACAAGTGTTTGAATACTACTTATAAATAATCCAAAGAGTAATGTCTATAATTTGACATTGCTCTTATTATATAATTATTTTTATGTCATGTGTCAATTTTTTTCTAATTTCAATATTATTCTATCGGAGATGTTGTAACCCTCGCTTATTCACAAAAAGCTTTATCATCACGACATTTCAATTTGTTGTCATTTTTGTTTCCGGCTCCTGAGAAATTTGAGCTTATATGAAATAATATAACGTCCAGTCAAAATGGATTCTTGGGGTGAAGGTATTATTATAGGCAAAGACCATAATACACTCACAATATCATACCCATATATGACAATCCAATCAAAATTGACACTTCACATGTATTAATAGACCAGAATCTTTTTATATAAATCTATTGATTAATAAGGTAAAAGTATCATACTGCAATGTAAAAGTCTCCATTATTATATATGCTAAATTATAAAATGCCCTAGTAACTTGGACCGTTGACAGTTTAATAAAATAAATTACAGAAATGGTAAATATTCTTCAATAAGTTACAAAATTTGCACAGTTTAATAGTACTAATTATCATCTTAAATTTGAGTTTTAACCGGGAATAGTCACATGTCGGATTTAATTTAGGGATTTTTGAACATTCCAATAAAATTCACCAATTTGATTATAATTTGGGGGAGAATCAAAATTCCCAAATTTGATTTTAATTTGGGGAGTCAATCGTAACATGGCTGATATGGGGTCCACTTGTGTTTTAGGGGCAGTCGAAGGGCAAAACAGACATTGTAGGAAATTGGGCAACAACAAAAAAAAACCTGGCTCCATCCCCAATTAACAAACATGCTGTTTTTCTTCATTTCTTCCCCAAATTGAGCTCCATTCGCAGAACCCTAATTCATAATTGCCCCTTTTTGAAAAACAATCGACCCAATGTGTCATTAGGACTGGATGGACCGAAGGTAAACTGGAAAAAGATTTCAGACGTGCTTATTGTTAGATAAGTAAATTTGAAAATTTAGTTCAAAGGTGGGATGTTGGGATAAATTGTCGAAAATTTTCCTATACGTAACAGAGATGAGGTTTCTGATTTTTATAATTTTGGTGAAAAGAACAATATCACGCCATTTTGGTGATAAATGATAAAATCAATACATTTCTTCAAACAAAATATAAACAACGTGTCTAAACAATATAATCATCAACCCTGTCATTCCACATCAGTTTAGCCAAACTTACCACAATAAGAACAAAGCCTTACCAATATCCAAGGTCAATTACATGAACAATATCACACCGTTATTTCTGGTCCAGGGATCATGAAAATGTAAGTGGGAGAAAAGCAAAAACCTTATGAGCTTCCAAAGTCATTAAAATACATTATAGAAGCTCACAAGTATAAAAATACAACACCCACACTATAGAATTACATAAAATACAGACAAACACCATATAGACGCAAGAACGGGGTAATAAGCAACAAATAACAACTAAACTGCGACCGCTATAGGACTCGAACCACCACAACACAACAAACTCGCACGAAGATGAAACCATATGTCGTTAACTATAACAAAACTGCGACCTAGCCCTTTGTTGTCGAAACCCTCGAGGAAGAAACCTTATCAGCATATTCTGCGAGAGAATATATATAACCACAGTACAAACTTTTAACTAGTGTCAAATCCTTTCCCCATCACAATTCAAGAAACGGCTCGTTGTTCCTCATCTGCGAAACTTTTTCTCACAAACTCTTCAGGACGATTCTGCAAGAAATCCGCAATGTTTTAGCATCAAAAGACTATCCTCGGCATTTCTATTTCTGAGTTTCCAATAGTCTATTTATTACAAGCAACACAAATTTAGTAACATATTGAGCTTTAGTATTTGGTAAAGACAAAAAAACATGCAGTATAGATGATATGTACAAAATTAGTAAAGAACACAAACAAAAAGATAAAATAAAGGGCCGATTGACAAAACGAAAAGGAAATAGTTATCCATATAAACATTTTCCTTATCCAGATAGTTACGTAATATATTAAAAATGTGATAATTTATCGTTTATAATGGATGCCTTATTATAGAACTGTCACTGGCTTTTAAAAACCTCTGGTTCAAGTAAGCAAACCTTCCCATTTCTACTATCTAGCTAAAAACAATCAACAAAGTTGGCTAAATAGATTTACAACTAAGCAAAAATAAATCTAAGCTGACTTAGAAAATGTGGGACGCCAAATGTCTGTCGTTTTACCAAATAATATTTGGAAACTAAAGCAATGGAATGATCAAAACAAAGACCATGGTTGTAAACATGTATGATAACTAAATAACATGGACAAAAGAGAAACAAGTCATATCAGGTTCCCATCAATTTAACCTTAAATCAAGATTAAAATAGCCCCCAGCAAAACAATCACACAGTAATTAATTCACAAACACATTATCAATGCGACGCTCACAATTTGCATAAATCCCAAGATAAACACAGAATAGAAGAAAAACAAAAAAACAAAATTAATCAATGTAATGGCCTGAATATGCACCATCCATGAATTCATAAAATACCAACCTCTATAAAATGCTCTCGCTCCCGATCATCGAACAGAACCACCACATCATCTTCTCCATCATCCCCCTCCATGGCATCGCAATCCTTCGGCGCCTCGAAAAACGACAGCGAAAACTGCTTGAAAACCACACCGACGTCGAAGTAAATCAGACCGGAGCTGGGAACATCGACATGAACGCCCTTCACGGGCAGCCACAGGAAAAGCTCCTGGGCAGCAACTCCGGACAAATTAGCGATCCTGCCATAACCGACGCTGCCCGTGATGTTGCATTGGTACCTCACGTGAGTCTCGAATTTGGTGTCGCACGGGGATGGATAGAGCAAACGGAGCTCAAAGTGGCCGGAGGCGGCGTCGTGCGAAAAGTCGGAAATGCCCTTTGGGAAGAGGCCGATCGGGAGGCCGTTGGATTTGAGGACGTCGCGAAACAGCGCCGCGGGATCGCTAGAAGGGGGATTTACGGCGGCGGTTAGGGTTAATGTGAAGGTTGCGGTTAAAATTGTGATTATTGTTGTTTTTGCTGGGTGATTATTGTTGGTAGCCATTTCTGGAGAATTTTTTCGCGAGGGTTGGACAGGTAAAATATTTTTAATTTTCTTTTCTGATTCTTGGGGCTGCTTTTTAACTATGTTGGGGCTTAAAATATTTCGAATGTAGAGTGTCATTCGGCTTTTGGCATTGAATCTGTCTTTTTCTTTCTTACTACTCAGTTTGTTTGTTTCAATAAATATTTTAAAATAAATACAATGAAAATATTAAGACATTTTTTATGGAACAATGAATAAGTGAAAATTAATGGGGTAACTGCAACAATCAAGCTATATATCTAACTTTTTTTTCAAATTTATGGTGCACATAAAATATAGATAAGTTTGACCAAAAGATAAATTAAAAATAATCCAAAAACACTGCTAATGACACTATGCGTTGGAGGATAAATTTTTTGTTAGGATTTCAAAAAGAATTCAAAAACACCTCATTATTAAGATTTCTCCTATATAATAAGCTCCCATAAACAATAAAACCTCTTATTAAATTACCAGAACGGGCCTGAGCCCATCATAGCCCACCAAGACCTCATCCAATACTCATACTAAACCCGTAAAACAAACATTCACAAGGCCCACAAACGAGCTAAAACACACAACACAATCATAAGAGGTCGCGACCCCATATGAGAACTCATCCTCATACTCCAGGTCGCTACCTGCTTGCCCACCTCTCCACGACAATATCCAGCTCGCCCATCTACCAGAGGCACACCCTCTCCAGAAAATGAGGTCGCTTACCACAAATACTCATATATCACATACTATTGCGTATGAACATTTAGGTCCGTATCACTTTTGATTTTTTTAATTATAAATTATCAATGGATTTTTGATGGCGTGCAGATAAGACAGTTAGGTTATACCGGTGGTTTAACTTTAGATATGGGTGACATGCGTGAAGATTTTTTGTGATATACAACGATAGGATACAGTGATGGTATTCTGGTAGGGATAAATAGTTATTGGTCAAACGGTTGAAAGTAGATGGGAGAATAATAAAAAGTATTGAGGCATGAGTAACAAAGCACCACTTAATTTTTCATGTCCCAATTTTTTTTCGAAACAGACGTTTTTATGTTGTGCAGGCAACGACAATAAATTTAAGTCGTTAAGAGAAGACATTAAGTTCTATAGAATTTATGCATCTAAGTGTGGTTTTGATGTTCGTCTAGGGTCTGAATAAAAGGTTTCGTGATCAAACTATTAAGCTTAAATCTGGTATTGTTGATACGACATCAAAAATCGACTCGACTATATATGGTAAGAAAGTAACGAAAGGAGAACAAGGTTCTAGGTCTCAGCGTATATGGTAATATTCGCTGCTGGTCTCTTCCATATTCAGTAGTGGTAAAGAGCTACTCGGTTAGCTACGGCACCTGGCGCATTACCCCAAACTAGCTCTTTTCCTCTAAAGGGTGTCTTGGTTGTTAGGTGTATTTTTCCACTTATTAGGCGGGGACAGGAAGGTTTTATGGTTATTATGGAATTATAGAAAGTAAGAATCTTAGTATGAGAATATTTTCTAAATTATGGAGATTGAGTACAAATAGGAGATTTAATCTCATCTTATGAAGGAATCCTATTAGTAGGTGGGGAAGTATAAATAACCTTATAAATAGGGGATTCAAACTCTTATTTCAGATCTCATGCTCTTATTTCATAACTCCACCCTTCTCTCTATCATGGAGCTCACGTAATTCTCTCATCTCTAATTATCATGGATCATGGAGCTTACGGATTTATGGATTCATGGATTTATGGAGACCTCTCCTTTAGAAGAGTCGGGCTCTTCTTTAGGAGAGGCGAGCTCTTATACAGGAGACGAGGACCCTAGATTGGGAATACGTCTCTTGTCTCTTGTCTTTTGCCTATATAAAGAAGAGACATGCCTCACTTTTTACTCTACATTGATTTTATCCCACGTTTTAAGCTCTCTCGCACTATTGAGCTCTCGCACATCTCTCTCGAATAATATCTAACTTAAGCATCGGAGGGCCTACGCCGGGGCTCTCCGGCTTGGTTTCTGTTTTGCAAGTTTGATCAGGTCGCCAAGAGCTTTCTGGAGATCCATCAGGTCGCTAACTGCATATTCGAGGTCAGTACTTTCTATTCTTGAAGCACCAAACTTTTTGGTCGCATTAAGTGTTGTCGTCTGTGGGAATACGAGGGACATCGAGTCCTTGAGCAAAAGACGTGAGAATACACAATTTAATCGATCATGAAACCCTCACAGATAAGTTCTAATTCTCTATGGCTTTTTAAAAAATTGGTGGTGTGTTTTACTTATTACAATTGAGAACTCTTATGTGGCAATTCATAAGGGTTGATGGGGTATTAATCATGCATGGAGTCGGATAGATTGGTCTTGCGATTCTTTCACGTGTTTGGTAGAATGGATGATGGGGAATTTATCACACAGGGAGAATTCTAATTGGCTTTATTTGATTCTATATAGTTTAACATAATAGGGATATGTGTGTGGTTTATTTGATTCTATGGGGTTTAACTCTTGACTGGAGGGACTTATTTGAATTCTAATTGGCTTTATTTTGTATTGATGTTGGAGGGTTGAATTATTTTGTTGCCCAAAGTCTACGGCGATAAGGTCGCGTGTCAACCAAACTCAACAGGATCACCAATATTTAAGATAATATTTTTATTTAATTATAACTTTCGAATAATTACCCACGATAATATAATTTGTCAGGGGGACAAATTAAGCTTTTTATAATAAAGGTTTTGAAAATTGGCCTGAGGCCTACCCCCAACTCGCCTCACAGAGTGGAACAATTTATATGTGGTTTGATGAACAAGTTCATGGAGGATTAATTGGGCCTAAAAGGTTAATTTAATAATTATGGGCACGAGTAAGGGTTGCGATACTCGCATCTTACTTATCGATTATTTTTATAATTGTATACTAACAGATTGAGTGCAGGTCTACCTGTTTAGTTCGTATTAATTTTGGTTTTGCAGGGTTAATTCGTGAATTGCCCGACATCTAACTCGAAGATGGTCAGCTCAATGTAGGGAGGTCTCCAATATTTAAGGCTATATATCAGGTCGCGCGTCCAAACATGCACATAAAGGTGATCATGGATTTTGCTACCTGAAAGTAAAGAGGTCGCACAGTTGGATATTCGAGAAGAGGTAAATTTTTCAATGGCATCAATATGACTACGTATCAGGTACGCTCATTTAAATCTCATAAAAGATAGGGTTTTATATTTCCTTCATCTACCTTGCTTAATTTTTCTATTTTAGACCTTCGGGCACCGGGCTGATGGTACTAAGCTTCGAAATTTCCGCCCGCCTCCGAAAGCAAACTAACTCATTGCGCATCTCGGTCCATGGACTGGCACAAGCGTTTCACTCATCGGCCCTATTCTTAATGGCCTCATCTCTATCCTCGCAATCTCAGCTCTATTCTCGTGATCTCAGCTCTATCCTCACGATCTCAGCTTTACTCTTGCGACCTCGATTTTATTATTAGCAGCGGCCTTCGCCTGCGACCTCGCCTTTATTATTACGATCTTAGAAACGGTCTTGGCGACCTCATTACATAGAACAATATATGGCTGTATGGTTATGGATATGGTATGGACCGACGCTTGTTTAGGTCGGCGATGGATTGAGGTTTTTTTATACACTATTTCACAAACTATGGGCTGACATTTTCATTAGGACGACAACAGTTTATGGACATGGATATGGCTCGACGCTTTCAATAGGTCGATGATGGTTCTCATGAATATGGTAATGGATGGATGAATGGTTTTATGTAAGAACATGTTTGATTTACATGTTTTTGCCTAACCTTGAATATGTTTGATTTACATATTCTAGGATGAAAGAAGCATGTTTGATTTACACATTTTCTTCCAGTCTGTGAGTATGTTTGGCTTACATACTGTCTTATTGTTTTAGTAAGATTTTGTGTGAAGGACATGTTTGATTTACATGTTCTTAGCGTTCCTTTTTTATGAGTATGTTTGATTTACATACCCTTTTCTGTAATTCGCATGTTTGATTTACATGCTCTTTACGGACTCTGTGTTTTTTATTCTGTTTGATTGATCTTGCGACCTATGTGAAAAGCATGTTTACTTAACATTTCCTTTAACATGTTGATGATAGATAACCTAGTTGATCTACTTGATTGCATTAACTCGGGGGGACTAAGTAGTTTCTTAGTTACCTTTGGTTTACTTTCATTATGTTGATGCGACTTGGTTGAAATTATTTTGTTCGCATTATTTGAACATGGGGGATTGAGTGGTTTTCTGGCCCTATGTTATTGTTATATGGTTGCACCTGATTTGTGTATGGTCTAACTGTTTTATTTCAACTTGGGGGACTGAATGGTTTTCTTAGTCATATGTGGTTTTATTGCCGACCTGTTTTAGGTCCGACAAATGAAATATTTCTTTTTTATATTCTACCTGTTTTCGTACCTCAATTAATCAGAATATGTGGGACTAGCTGATACGACATCAAAAATCGACTCGACTATATATGGTAAGAAAGTAACGAAAGGGGAAGAAGGTTCTAGGTCTCAGCGTTCATGGTAATAAGATATTATGGTTATTATGGAATTATGGAAAGTAAGAATCCTAGTATGAGAATATTTCCTAAATTATGGAGATTGAGAACAATTAGGAGATTTAATCCCATTTTATGAAGGAATCCTATTAGCAGGTGGAGAAGTCTAAATAACCTTATAAATAGGGGATTCAAACTCTTATTTCATAACTCCACCTTTAGCATTGATTAGGCCGCCAAGAGCTTTTTGGAGATTCATCAGGTCGCTGACTGCATTTTCGAGGCCAGTACTTTTTATTCTTGAAGTACCAAACTTTGTGATCGCATCAATTGTAATAAAAAGGTTGAGGCCCTGATAATACAAATAATATTGTTGTGAGAATGAAAATAATATTTTTACTCCTATAAAAAAACAGAGTACGTCAAGTTTCAAAATGGTGTGGGTGCATGATACATGTTCAATTTAAGGTTTATCCAAATGTAAGTTACGTGGTTAAAAAGTTTATTAAGTGTCATCATCATATATTAGTTTTTGAGCCATATAAGGAACTTCTTAAAGAAAATAGGAACTTAGATCCATCTCATAAGCAATTTATGTTGGATTGTGCTAGGCGAATATTGGTTCAACGAGATAATACAAATAATATTGTTGTGAGAATGAAAATAATATTGTTACTTCTTTCGCTCAAGGACTCGATGTCCCTCTTTCCCACAGACGACGCCAATTTGATAAGTCCAAAAAGTTGGGCTACCAAATATAGGGGGTACTAACCTCAGAATAGAGATCAACGACCTGAATTGATGATAAAATACGTCTCAGCGACCTCCAAGACCTTCCGCAATCGTCACAGCGACCTCATCGATCCTGCAAAACAACACCTAGAACGGGTCGGATTTCGAGCCCGTTAAGGCCCTCCGACGCTTAAGTTAATAAGCGAAAAACAAACTCCTCTCTCTCTCTCTTTTATGTAAATAATGCCGGCAAATCACAATAATGGCGTGATAATGATCATAAAATAAGGGATAGAAGCCCCTTTTTATAGAGATAGGAGAAATCCTCCACTATCTAGGTTACCTTTCATAAACATAATTCCATTCGTACCATGACTCTTTCTCAATTGGGACTCTTCCCATATGATAAGTTCCCATAAACATGAAACTTCTCAATATATTACCGAAATAAGCCTGGGCATATAGCCCACCAGGTCCATACACATATTAAACTCTTAATCAGGCTCAAATACTCAGCCCAACCTACCAGAGATCACGACCCTATATGAGAACTCATCCTCACACTACAGGTCGCTACTCCAGACACATCAACTCGCCCACTTTTGAGGAACAGCCTTCAGCTTGTTCACTTCTCAGAGACATAATACAGCTCGCCCATCTTCCAGGAGGCACACCCTCTCCTAGAAATGAGGTCGCTTTCCACAAATACCCATATACATCACATAATATTACGTATGGACATTTTGGTCCGCATCACTCCCCTCTTTTCTGTATAAATTTATTATTTAATTTTTCTGTATAAATTTATGTTTTTTTAAGGTTGAATTTTAATAGTTTAAGCCTCAAATTGTGTTTTTCTAAGATTACAGGTGAAGAAAGGTAGTGAGTACCCAAGATTTGAAGAGGTCACGATTTGTGTTTTCATAATCTTTTTCTTCTTTGTCGGTTTTTTTTTATTTTCTTCAAGGTTTATGCTTAATTTAGGCCTGAAATCGAGTGTGTTAAGACTTGGAAGATTTATATATTCTAGTATTTGTATTTTTACAATACAGAGAAAAGAAGGTTCTCCCTCTCCTCTCAGTTTCTCTCTCTTTTTGAACACAAATAGTCATTAATTTTATCATTTGTTTTGTTTTTCTGATCCGTGTCTTTTTTGGATTTACTAATTTGTTTCGGCTAATTCTTCTTTCCTTTGATGAAATATATTAGTGTGGCACACACATAGTGCATATATAATGGTTTAGTTTTGGCTTTGACATTTCTGGTGTTGGTTTAGCCACTAATTTTCTCATGTGCTAAGTGAAGATAGTTAAAATAAAGTAGATATCAATTTAGGACATATTGAAAGTTTATAGTCATATTTGTGAATATATAGACAGTAGATGTATCCAAAATTGAGCATCTCACTTAATTTGTCCTCTTTTTTTCTCTACTTATTTGTCCAAAGTTTATAGTCATATTTAGGACCTATTTCTCTACTTATTTGTCCTCTTTTTTTCTTAATCTTCTTAATTTGTAACATTGGGTGATTGAAGTTAATTGTAGATTTTTTCAGCTCTTTCTATTTTTATTTATACACTTTTTTATGTTTCTTTTTGTATCTTTATATCTCACATGCAAGTGGTGGTTTTGCAGCAATGGCGTGGGGCAGTTCTCCTATGCCTCTGGCAAAAAGATCTTATCCTCAATTTTTTTTCTTTTTCCATTGCCTATTAAATATTAAGTAAGAGTAGTATAATTTCTATTTTGTCTAATAGAAATCCAAATATTAGACTGCTTATCCTTTCTGTAATTCTGTATAAATCACATTTTTCTTTCTTTTGCAACAAGGTCGAGAAACCCAAAGTGGAAGTGATTAGCACCAATTTTTCTTGATTTTTAGTAGTATTTAAGTTTATTTTTCTTATTATTTTTGGTATAAGTTGGGTAGTTTGAGCTTAATTCGTATATTTGTACTTTCAGCTTATTTTACCGCTTTTTAATCTATATTGATGCAAATAAGTGATTATTTGTGGTTTTTCACTTTATAACTAAGTAACCGGAAGAGTTCAGCACGTTAGAGATGAAGTATGATGATCGAGAGGCAAAGATCGAGCTTTCCGGCGAATAAGTAGTAAGAGTTTGAAGCTGCCAGTTTTCTATAACGCTTATTCTTCTGGAACCGGTATAGTATCCCTGAAGACAGAGGCATTGACGATAGCTTTAGTAGTAGCTTCCTACCGCTATCTATAACGGTTACTTATCGTTGCCCAGAACCGTTGTCGAAGTGCAGAAGTACAAAAATGAAGAGTTAGCGATAGTTTTCTATAAGGGTTACCTACCGCTACCTTATCGTTAATGCTACCGTTAAGACTGGACAGAGCAGCTAACGGTAGCTCCTTACTGTTAAGTGCAACCGTTAAGTGCCCAGAAAGAGGGTTTCGTAACTTGTTGCCCAAGATTTCCAAATTCTATAAATACTACCCCATAAATCCGAATTTTGAAGTTACCTAAGCTATAGTTAGACACTTTAAACTTATTTTTAGGGTTTTTAAGGCCTCGTAGGGATTGACAACCCCAACGAGTGCCGAGTTGTTCGTAGTTTCTCTTCAAATTTCTTAGATTTATTTAGATTAGTTTTTAGATAAATTAGATTCAAGATTTCTTCACCAAAACGCTGCGGTTCGTCTTAGTTTAATAGTAAGTAATTATTCTCTTCGCTCTTTAATTTAGTTGCATGTTTTTCACTAGTTTAATTAATAGTTATTGCTTCCATGACGAATTGTACTTTTGATTGCTTTGGGATTGAGATGTTGATTGTGTTTATGATCGTAGGCTAGATGTACTGGGTATAGAGTCTAGACTCGTTGTGAACCATCAATTGGGTTATTCCAAGAGATCGTGGAGACGAATCGAAACTCTAGAACCCTAGTTTTCTTAAATCGTTTAATAAATCTTTTAATTAATAATAATTTCTAGATTTAATTGATCTTAGTTAAATTAATATTAGGTTTTAGATAATTAATTCTTAGATTAAATAATCTTTAGTTTAAATTAATTAGGTCCTAGTTTAGATAATTTTTAGTATTAATTATTTTAATTAATTTTAGTTCTTAAAACTCCCAAATAAATTTGCGACCGTGTGTTATTTTTATTTAATTTCTTATTTGTGAAACGCAAACATGAGACGAACTTGCGAATCATGTTTTCTCGAGAGATCGACTTGAGTCAACTTATCAACCTACACGCGATCCCGTACTCTTGCGGGTGAGCTTTTAAAATTGACAAATTTAATAAAAGTAGGTACAAAAAGTTCGAATCAAAATTTTGGCACCGTTGCCGGGGATAACTAAGTAGGTTGTGAATCTTGTGTTTTCCCTTCGTGATCTATTTTTCTATTTATTTGCTGCGTTTATCCTTAATATTTTATTTTATTTTGAATTTTTCCTTTCGTTTATCTGATACGTTTAATCTTGTACATTGACTGTTGTGTATGCAAGGTACATCCCTTGAAGCCTCGATTTACCATCCGAAAAAGAAATTTAAAATTCAAAAAAAAAAATCAAAAAATTAAAAAAAAAAAACAATAAATAAAAAATTTAATATTTTTTTTCAAAAATCCAAAATAATTATAAAAAAAAGTTTTCGTTTTTAAATTTTCGAAAACCAAAAAAATAGTAATTAGTTTTTATATAATTTATGAAAAATAAAAAAATATATAAAAATAACTTTAAAATAAAAAAAATGTCGAGAAGTCGAGGATTTCAATCGACATTCGAACAATGGTATGACAATCCATTCGGTTTTCATGTTCCTGGACCGGCCATTCCAATAAGCCCTTCGATGAGAGAATACGAGGTAGAAGATTTTTACTATAATAGATTGCCGGAATTTGGTGGGCATCCGAGCGAGGATCCGGTGGAGTTCATCCAAGATTACGAAGACGTCACCCGGACTTTTCCTCTTCTCGGCCTTACAAGAGAGCAAATTAGGAGGCGACACTTTATGCGGCAATTAAATGAAAAATCACGAACATGGTTGGTACATTTGGAGTCCGATTCCTTGCCAACGTGGGAGGACGTGTACGAAAAATTTATGTTGAAGTTTTAAACTCCTAGATGGCAACAATGCTACATTTGAGTTTTACACCACCTTCGAGCTCTCGACCAATCAGACTTTATACTTTCGTTTTCATGGGGTGGAGTATTCTATGGATGGGGGAGAGATTGAGGGCTACCTCGATTTCAATGGTCGCACTACACTCCGTGGGCGAGATCACCGCTACGACGAAGTTGCGTTTTGGGAGGAGATTACTGGGGAGGTCTATGCGGGGAGAACTCAATACCCCCTTTCGATGGTTACGGACAACGCTCTTTACGCGGCTTATCGATTCCTCACTCGATGCGTCATTGGAAAGGAGGAGCCGACGATAATCAACAAGGACGAGTTGTATGCTCTCTGGTGCATGACTCGGGGTTTAACTGTACAGGTTCTTCCTTTGATGATCCGGAGTATAAGGAATGTCCGGAAGATGGGAGATAGCGGGCAGCCCCTATGATCCATGGTTTATTTATCTCGAAGCTCGCTGAGTTCTGCGGGAGCTGAGCCGAGCCACGACGATGTTAGGCACGATCCGCAACCTCTCGAGTTGGCATGGCGAGTGTACCGACCGCTAGGGCAGCGGAAAGGAGTACGGCAGCGAGTTACTGTACTCGTTGACGACGAGGAGACTGACGACGAGGCGACTGCGGGGACTGAGATTGTTGCGAGCCAGGGTGGGGAGAGAAGCCGGAGTCACGAGGTGACTCAAGTTGTCGAGCAGACGATCGAGCCCCCTCCTGAGCGATTTTACGGGGATACTAGCGGAGCACAGGCTGCAGTGCCGCCTTACTTCACTGCCTTTTTGAGTGAGTTTCGGGAGTTTAGGGATAATGTTTACGATAGACTCACGAGCATGGAGTATGATATTGAGTCCGGTAGGGCAGACGCGCGATTGGGTTTGGAGCAGGCTAGAGAGGTCCATGAGAGGATGGGTCAGTTGTACACGAGCATCGAAGCTCACGGGAGCATGCTGACTTCGCTGACAGCCGAGTTTGCGCAGTTTCGATTAGATGGGCAGAACGGTCAAGCACCAGCCACCCACCCGCCGATCCGATGGATTTTATGCTTTTTCAGGGTCCACATGACCATTTGCCTCCAAATGTTTGATTTGCGGCTGTGTTCCCTATTTTATGTTTTTGCTTTATTTTAAATTATGTTTGACTCTTTTGTTATTTTATTTTGTCTCTTTGTTCGTTATGTTTTTCTTTATTTCCTTGTGTTTTGTTCAATATCACGACGATCTAACACGGCGAGCTGATGTACGAATTCTTAGTGACGCGACTCGGACCCAATTCAGGGACGTTTTCTTTACCTCTCCTTACTTTATTTCTATTTATGGCAACCGGGAGTTTGCCACCTTTTTCTAGGGAGGGGGTGGGGTCGAATGATTTAATATTCTTATTACTATTACATGTTTGAATTCGTGATTTGTCACTTGAAATTATTTGAACGTGATTATTTGTGATTAATTAATTACTTCCGCACTGAATTTTATTTGTATGGCTTGCCTGTCAAAGTTAACTATGTCTGATTTGACGTTTTTGTCTTTGAGCGTGCATAAGTGCATAAATTTTTAATTATTATATTTATATATCGTAAAATGTACTTGGACGCAATTGATTTCACAAAATCTTAGGGATTGACAACCCCAACGAGTGCCGAGTTGTTCGTAGTTTCTCTTCAAATTTCTTAAATTTAGATTTCTAACTTTAGATTAATTTAAATTAGTTTTTAGATAATTTAGATTTCAGATTTCTTCACCAAAACGCTGCGGTTCGTTTTAGTTTAATAGTAAGTAATTATTCTCTTCGCTCTTTAATTTAGTTGCATGTTTTTCATTAGTTTAATTAATAATTATGAGATTGAGATGTTGATTGTGTATATGATCATAGGCTAGATATAATGGGTATAGAGCCTAAATTCGTTGTGAACCATCAATTGGGTTATTCCAAGAGATCGTGGAGACGAATCAAAACTCTAGAACCCTAATTTTCTTAAATCGTTTAATAAATCTTTTAATTAATAATAATTTCTAGATTTAATTGATCTTAGTTAAATTAATCTTAGGTTTTAGATAATTAATTCTTAGATTAAATAATCTTTAGTTTAAATTAATTAGGTCCTAACTTAGATAATCTTTAGTTTTAATTAGTTTAATTAATTTTAGTTCTTAAAACTTCCAAACAAATTTGCGACCATGTGTTATTTTTATTTAATTTCTTATTCGTGAAACGCAAACATGAAACGAACTTTCGAATCAGCTTTACTCGAGAGATCGACTTGAGTCAACTTAAACGCGATCCCGTACTCTTGCGGGCGAGTTTTTTAAAATTGACAATTTTAATAAAATTAGGTATAAAAAATTCGAATCAGAAAGTGGTCGGATTGTTAGGCGCTCTCATGGTTTGTTTTTCATCATCTTATTCTTCTTCTCATTTTTTCTTTTCCCCTTTTTTATTAAGTATATATATTTTCTTGGTTAATCGGTACTTTGACTAGTCATGGTTTGTTTTTCATCATCTTATTCTTCTTCTCATTTTTTCTTTCCCCCTTTTTTATTAAGTATATGATATTTTCTTGGTTAATCGGTACTTTGACTAGTCGTCTTATTTTGATATTTTTTACTTCAAGTATATTGTCTTATGTTGGTATATATTTATTTTATTTTATTTTCAAATTCATGGATGTTCTCTCACTTGGATCTTAAACAGGAATCACTTCATAATTTTATTTGGATATGCAGGTGCTTTGTATTTGATATTACTATTATTATTTGTTGCAGATAAAAAATAACAACTGCTTTTCAAACTTTTATTCGCATGTAGTTAATATTACTATGGCATAAACTAAACAGTGTGATTATTAGTTATAGACCTTTAAAGCACTTCGGTAACTATATCTCTTTCTTTAGTTATGTTTACTGCTGACTGGACAATTATGGACATGTGTCACGTTCTAATTTGCTTATTATTTTTTATTTTATTTTTCACTTTTCTTTTCCTATATAAAATCTGTATATATTCCACGAGCAAAATAAAACTCTTCTAAATTAACCAATACAGACATGTATATCGAGATTAGCAATCCAAAATATACAAAAAAGAGTTTTGCATCGGCTGCATTGACTAAACGCTAAACAACTCCCTGGAATTTACTTGCATATTTTCTATCAAAATGTGGCTATAATTCAATTTCTAAAGAATATGCAAAACAGAGAACACAAACCAAACACATCAAACTACATAATCTGCAACTCTGAAAATATTTATAGTATATGCCAAATCAATTAAAACCAAATGAATGGACAAGGCAGTAGGGAATAAAATCTTAATCTTTCTATATATGCAGTTATTAGTTAAAAGAGACAATAATCACATTCTTTTGGGTTCACCTCTCAGCAACCTCACTTGATGCAAGAGCAACCAGCTGGAAGATCATGTTAAATACTTCAGGGCACCATATATAATTCGGACGGAAATGTAAACACGTTACCTAAAGCATCACCACATATAGTTGAAACCGACCACAGAACATAACAATCCATACAAGCACAACACATTAACCTCCGACTATCATAAGTTCGTTACACGCATAGAAACTTAGGGACACATTATTTTAGCAGAAGAAAGAAAAATACTAACTATATTAGTAGTGTTTCGAACTTATAAATAGAATATACGAACCAAACTTATTAGTTTGGTTCGATTTTATTTGTAAAAATATTGTTTTATTGAAATATTAAAATTTTAAATTCGAGAATATTGAACCAAACTTATTATTTAATATCTTAATCGATACACGCCCAATATACTACCAAATTGATAAATTTTTTCTATTTTTCCTAATTATAATACTAAAATAAAAATAAATATTATAATATGAATACATAATAATATTAGGTTTATCAATTAAAAAATAAATATTAGAATACTTATATATTAATTATTTAATTTTAGTAGGTAATGAATATATAAAATGTAAACATAAATAAATAAAGCAAGAAATATTTTGGTTAAATCAAAAAATAATATGTATATTGCAAAGTGCAAAAATATACATAGTATAGGGGATTAAGTGAAATTTTCACCAAAGTTTTCAGGCGTAAAATTGTCCATATAGGGTAAAATGTAAAAAACGCATAGTTCATATGACAAAGCGTAGAAAAAAAAAACTTTGTCTGGTAAAATGTAAAAATCCGAATAGTTCAAGGGGTATTTTTTTTTCCCCAAAATATTTTACGTGAAAATATATTGTTGATGTTGGTGTCAGAAAAATAAAGGGTGCAAGACCCATAATATTTACAGAATTTTTCTATAGAACCAGATAGGGCTCCACTACAGAGCCCTATATAACACATGGCATCCACCCCACCGTGTATTTATAAAAAAGGAAAGGAAAAATAAAAAGAAAAAAATGATTAAGGGCTAATATGAATGTCATGTCATTTATAGGGCTCCATAATGGAGCCCTATCTGGTTCTATAGAAGAACCGAATATTTACATGTCCAATTTCTCTTTTGCAACTTCAGAAAAAAAAAATTACATGTAAGAACTTCAATATTGATCAGTATAAATATTTTGCTTTTGTGGTATAAGGAATTATCATTTTGAGAAAGGTTTTGAAGTTTAATAGTCTCTCACTGCTTGCCACAGCGAATAAATACTACATAAACAAATATTAGTTTCGTGGTGCATATAATATGATCCAACATTAATGGAATTGAGATTAACAATGCAAGAAATGCAAATTATCCTGGAATTTACTTGCATTTTTACTATCAAATTATGCATGTCGTGCTATGCTTCCATTTCTTAAGAATATTCAAAACAGAGAATGCGTCCCGTTAATCTTGTTTTCTCGAAACAAACCCTTCAATAAGGCGCTCAAGCTAAATGCGTCAGGAACACAACCACAAATAGGGACTTAACTGATTGATTCATATCTAATTGGGAAAGAAATTTGAAGTTGCTCAAAACCAAAGCCCTTTATCTTCATCACTCTCTCAGTTTACAGGAGCACGTTCAGAGTTGATTCTTCTCCCTCTTTATAAATTATATTTTTCATATATTAATTGCCAAATGTAAATAGCTAAATACTGTACGATTAACTAATTAATGTGAGGTGTCTTTTGGCTTTTAGATTTCTTTATAAAAGCCTATGAATTTCTTATTCCCCATCCCTGTGATTCCGCATGTTTTAGTTGAAAATTGATGACAAATAGTTAGAAAGTTAACTGTGTAATAAAATTTAAATAACACGTGTGTATAAAATAAAATAATTTTTAAAGGGGATGAGGATTTATTTATTAAAAATGTTTATCGTTAGAAAACGTTACGATCCATAGTGTTTTTTCACAATATTAGATATTGATGTCTAATCATTAGCTCGCCGGTGAAATAATATATCTATCAAACACTTATATAGCCTATTATTAAATGGACTAAGAGTGTCTAAGAACTCCATAACATTTACATGTTCAATTTCTCTCTTAGCAACTTCAGAAAAAAAAAATTAATAAGAATAATTTAACATGCAAGAACTTCAATATTGAATTATAGGATTATGTGAAAAAAGTCGGGGGACCAATGGTATTATTAAAATTTTAAAAAAAAAAATATTGTTCACTTCCATTCTTCTCACTTACATAGTTCTATGATAGTCAGGCAATCAAATTGATCACATGTTATAAAACAATTAATAAAGATTCTCTTTCTAGCCACAGTCCCAGCAATTAGGCCATTGTCGTATTTTATTCTACCAATACTAGGGGTGTCTACATTTAACATTTAGGGTTAAAAATACAAGTAATTTCAGTGTAACAAGTACACGTCAATGCAATGAAATGCAACTGAAATCCTAGTGCCCGAGAGGATTTGCTACTGCAAACTCAGTTAACGGTGATATGCCTACGGCACTTAGTCCTTGAATCGTCAAAGCTTCAACATAACGTAAGTTTCAGTGTAAAAAACAAGTACCCAGTAATAACTGAAATTCAGAGTTGGTTCAAAACCAGAACAAGTAATCTTCACGCACAATACCAAAGCATTGATAAATAGGACTACGAAATGCAGATCCATCCCCTGGATGAAGATTCGCCCCCACCTAGTACCGACGCCTGGCAAGAAAAAAGACATATTAGACATAAACCATAATAATAATAATAATAAAGATAATGCAAGGCATCAGAGACGGAACCTGTTGCGATCGTAATCTCTTGAGCGCTCTTTGGATCTCGAACGAGACCTTCGGTGACTCCTCGAGTCATAGCCGCGAGAACTGTCCTTCCCTCTCTCACGGTCACGGTCATAACCACGGTTGCGGTCATAATTCCTATCACGTTCTTTGCCCCTACGGTCATAATCCCTTCCGCGTTCATGGCTATAATTACCGTTATCACGGTCCTTGCTAGATTCTCTATCAAGGTCCCGGCTTCCCCTATCCCTTGATCTGAATAAAAACAATAAAGTTACTAATCCTTACATCACTAGAGAGAGAGAGAAACAGGTTGCTGTTATTCTATTGTAACAAAGAATTTCATATCAACCTTCTTTCTTCTTCACTGGCTATACGTTTCTTGTCTTTCGCTTCCTGGTGATGATCAAAAAGAAAATGCATTTGATATAAAATTATCAAAATTCAGTTTCTCTTACCCAGAAAGTAAAATTATTAGTTGGAAACATTATTTTTCTCAAAGATTTTATGTTTCCAATGAAGAAATACATTTCTAAACCCAGTTGCAAAAGGATGCCTAGATACCATCTGTGTTTCTTAATCAGCCAAAATTATGAGCAACTTTTCATCATAATTACCTCGGGGAGCAGAGTAAATAAGATAAGTTTTGTACCCTCGTTAAAAATCTGGCATCCAATGCCACAGTAGCATAAACTTTTCAAATGTTGAATAATTAAATGAAATAAATAACACACGTGAATAGCGTGGTTATGAGAACTCTGTAAATAGCAGGTAATATGAGAGACAACTCATACAGAATCAGAAACTGAAAGTAGGGTCGTAAAATAAAAGCCGTAGCGCGATCATACTTCGTACATGTGGCACCCGAGGGCCCACATTAAAATAATGACGGGTTGCATCACAAGACTACAAAACATGATGCCACATGATAGATAGCCCCTTCATTCATCCGATTAAAAGCAAACCTTTGACATGATAGATAGCCCCTTCATTCATTCGATTAAAAGCAAACTTTTGACATGAGGCCACATGATAGATAGCCCCTTCATTTATCAGATTGAAAGCAAACTTATGCAACAGAAAAGTCAACACAGCAAACTTAAATCCTTGGCTCGAAAAGCCAAAATACCACCAACTTAAGCGGCATCTTGATAAAGATAAGCATATCATACACAACTAATCCTTATTTAGAAGAGTTTATCCCTACAATATTTTAAGCCTCATATTTTATTTATAATAACTGAATTCCCCTAAATAGTTTCCAACGCTACTCTAGAGATCTTCAAAAAGCGTTGCCAGCAGAATCTAACAGATGATAACCTGCAGCAGCTAGCTCACCTTTTGTTTCCTCTTGTTTCAAATAAGTTGCGGATGAATAAAGATTTTCATCAACAATCCAACATTAAGTAACTAGAAAAGTCTTCTGCTAGGATAAGAAAAACTCACAGAGGACAAGTAAACTGAGAATCTCTATAGAATAAATTGAAAGATTATAGCAGCACCTGAACAAATATATTCAGAGTACCGACTTAGGTATTGAAGGAATAGGTGAAATTTAATACAAAACAAACAAACAAATGAAATTTTTGGGTGTATTGATCAAATATTACGAAAAACAGGAAGATGGTGAATAACTAAGATAATAGACTGTGATCATACCTGAAGCCCAGCTAACTTTTCACGGATTTGCATATAACCTAAGTGGAGCTTCCCACCAAAATGATCTGCTAAACGACGATCGCTGAAAACCAAGAACATAAAAATCGCTAATAATAACAAGCTCAAGTACTATACCATTGTAATACATTAGCCTGATCAGTTTTCTAGTTGCAATAGCATGATCAACAAGTATAAAACAGAAAATAACGCACATTCTTTAGCTGCAAAAGTTATCCTCGTAAAACTGGGCCCAAACCCAAAAGCCTGCTGGTAACAAGGAGGTATAATTGCCAGGTCAAACAATGAAGCACCAAACACTCTCAGACTACTTTCTTATCCTAACGCTAGAAGTACATATTGTAACTAGACAATAAAAAATCATTTACCTGTCATAAACACTCAAGAATGCTCCACAAATGTCACAGACTCGAAGCTTCTGGTCCGTCTGTAAGTTTAAAAAAAACAAAAATATATCAGAAACACATAATAGACACAATCATTATCAGTCGTTACTTTTCATCTTCAACAGACAATAGGCATGTACAATTTGAAATCATATTGAAAATGAAACCATCATGCAAGTTTTGGCAGTTTTCAAAACACTGAAAAACCCTCCGTAATAGATATGCAACCCATATCTTAGATAATGTTTGTTTCCAATATGGGAGATACAATTTGTTTCCTCCTTCCCCCAAATCCATTCCTTCCTCGAAAACAAATGGCCTTCTATAAATAAACATCATTTTAATTTAGTTATTATAAAATTTAGCCCAACGTGACATCACTGGCCTGACAAAAATCACAAGACAAGACATCCACATAAATAATGAATCCACCAAAAAAAAAATGAACATTAGTTTCCTCCCCAAATTCCTTCCAGGAAACACCAAAAATTAGAATAAATTTTGCCTTAATTTACCCCATATTGTACATGGAAGTGAATAAACTATAATAAGTCGACATTATATCCAAATACACACACACACACACACAGATATAGAGATAGAGAGAGATAAGGACAAGGCAGTGGAGAGATTATTCAACCAAAGTTGACAGAGTAATGAACAGGAGACTTACGATTCGCACATCAGCTGCTGTGTACTTTGAGGAGTCAAATACAGGTTCCTGCCGCGCTGGCAACTGGATCAACAACAGTAAAAAGAAAATAAGTCAAATACAAGTACAGATCCAACTTTCAAGTGAAACTTTTTTGCTGGTGAAGCGGATATATGACAAACCAAGATAGCGAAATAGAGTAATAGCTGAGAATGACAAAGCAGCCCAAATATCTACAGGTGAACAATGCTCAATGAATTCAATGTTAAAGATCTAAACCTTTTTGAGTGCTTCAGCCTCTTCCAATGCTTTCTGCGCTTCATCTACCATTCCTTGTTCACCTGAAAATACACCAAATGCAAATAATTCAAGAAGAAAGTACTGTATATGAATACAACCAAAAAGCAAAAACAAACACACGACAAGAGGTGAAAGATCATTACTTAGGATAACCAACATTTTGGTAATAGTCCCATTATGGTGATAATGTATCATGGAGTTTCTAACCCAGATGAAACTTTTATACATTAACATCTGAAGAAACCCATAAGCAGTTTTTGAGATTTCACATTAAAATAGGAAAATGAAGGTCAAAATAGCATATCTACATATAAAATAATAAAAAGAAACACGGACATCACATCTTTAATGTAATAAACTATGGGAGGCTTCTATTTCCACAAAAGTAAATATGAGAACATATCCAAAACCCCAGAAAATTTATTGAAGACAACGACAACATGCATTTAATGTGGACACTGTTTATCAATCCTTTATGTCAAAATACGGCATATAAATGATTTAAGATGTTGAAAAGAATCTTACCAAGATCTTCGGCTTTCTTTAGCTTCTCGTTAATCAGTTCTTGAATATGAGGATCTGGAACAGCTGCTGGCAACGGTGCCGCTTGAGATGCATTGGCCAGGGGCTGAGGAAGAGATGCACGATCTACATTGAAAGCATCCAGAAGAAGTATTGCCTGCCAATGCACAATATTAATCGTTTATTATTCTGCTACATTATTTTTACTGATATAAAGAAAGTAAAATTCTTAAAGTCTAAAACCTGCTTGTCCGCTCTTTTAGTTCTTAGCTCGTCAACCTCTTCCACAGCTCGAATTTTCATGTCTGTATTGCCTTCAAAGTCTATAAGAACACATTATGTTAGCAGCATCACCAGTTGACAAATTAGCAGGACAAGAAACATAATCATATTTTACTTCTACACAAATAAATGGTGTGCAGTGATCAGATACAGTAATTGCTAGAATTATTCATCACAATAGATCAAGGAAAGAAAAGGTTCGAGACAATGAGACATGAGAAGATACCAAAATGTTGATCTCCAGAATAACATTTCTGCAGAACATGAATATGATATCCACGATGACTTTTAAATTCTAAATTTCTAATCAAAAAATGCGAGATAATGGATAAACTTACCAAATTGATCGATTTCCTTCAGTTTCTCTTTGATTTGCTTGGACAACTCAATAGTCTCCTCTGTCTGCAATCCACAAGATTTTCTAATTATATTGCAAAAGAAATGGAAGGGCCAAAAGGAGAAAACTGGAAATAAAGAAATCTACCTGGGTTACTTCTGATACCGAGATCGCTATTGCCGCTTTTGCATCCTCTTCATCAAGTCTCTTCAGAGCCCTCGAAATTTTGCGGTCGCACTCAACGATAAGTCTGTCTATGGTATCCTCTAAATCCCTGTCGTAATTATCAAGACCCTTTGCTTTTGCTTCCTCGTATCTGAATAAGAGTTAAGGTTTCCCAAGGGGCAACTGGATTCCAATCAGGGGTGGACGCATAAATTCTATACAGGAGGGCGGGACAAATAAAACAACAATTCTGCCACTCCAAACCTCTTTTTTCATTTAAGCTACAAAGGTGACCAGTGAGGCCATAAAAAGTTGTTTTCATGAGAATTTTCTTTGTTGGACATTCAGCTTCTCAAGTAGTAAGTTTCGCTGCTCCAGTCACCACATTAAAATGCCAGATGATCAAATAATTTTAATTTCCACAAAATAACAATAAATTCAACAAAAACTACAAATTTTCATCAGATAGAAGGATACTCTTTCCTCAGCTGCAGTGAATGAACCTTGGGGCATGGGCCCATGTCAATTTTCTGCACCAGAAACAAATAACAGAGTTAAATATCACAATAATACACTTAACCCATAAACCAGACACCACTATTAATCAAAAATTAACAAAATCCACAAACTTAATTTTCTTCAATATGTCAAAACTAGTATACATAAAAACTTCCCAGTTTTCACGAACTCGTTAGACTAAATAACTCCTGGAGTTAATTGTAAACCATAAATTTACATTTCACAGCACATTCTGGCAGTGAAATATCAATCCGTAGCGAGATTCGACACTTCTCAAACTATAAATAGCAACTAATATTCTTACAGTGAGTTGGAAAAGATCGTGCGGGCAAACGCCGGCGAGGAAGAGACGGCAGACGTCACGATCGTAGTACTTTCGGGTCACTTCCTGAACGTCACCGTTTCGGTTCGCTCCCATCAATACATCCAGCTGCTTCCTCAGCGCATCCATTGCTTCTTCTCCTTGCTCTATACGTTTCACAACCAGCAAATTGCGCGTAGGGTTTTGGTTTGGGGGAAGATGGTGAAAAACAGAGCTGTGTGGAAAAAGAAAAAAATAATAAATTTAAGAGTGGTCGGTCGGACCCCTCATATTTTCGTTAATTACTTATAGCCACTCGGGAACTTTTAAATTACTATGTATTTTGTCTCTTCTTTGGCCTGTAATTCACTTTTTGTCCCATCCAAGTATAATTTTGGTATTTTGGTCCATCGAAATAGTTTGTTTGTTTTGATTTCGAATATTAGGATTGAGATTTCGAATCTCAATTATAGTTTGTTGTATGAGTTAAATTTTTAATTTATAATCAACAGTTTTTTTATCTAACCTCACACTCATCTCTTTTATTTTATTATTATTATATTTAAAAAATTAATATTACTAAATACAATAGAATAATACATTATCATCCACTTTCCATACATAATCTACAATCAAAGTAATAGATTCTTAAACTACAATAAATAAGGATTCTTACTATTTGAACACTCAAGATTTGGAATAGTAGGTTGAATGTCAACGAAACCTAATTCAAACAGGCCCAAAGGGACTTTAATGCAAAAATTAATTCTCATGTGATAATTTTTTGCTTGATTTTAATATAGAGAGTGAGGTTGCAAGTTGAAATGTGTCGAAGTCTCAATCGCGTGGAACCAAGATTCTAAAAGGTACGGGAGTGTCGAAACGTCGAGGTCGAATCTCAAAGGGAGAGTTGGCAACTTTTGGGCCTTAAAATTCCAGCCCGATTTTGACCGGGCTTGGGCCTTAGAATCCCAAGCCCAAAACAATCGGGCCATTTTCGCCCAGCCCGACTAGCCCAGTGGGCCAATTTGGCCCGGGAGGGTCCGAGTGATCCGACTTTTAACACAACATTTCATATCATGGGTCAGGCTTGGGCCTCCAAAATATTGGCCCAATCAATTTCGGGTCAGGCCAGCTCGACCCAATTTTAGGTGTTTGCCCGATGGACTCGTGCCAGGCCGAGTTGACCCAGTCCGTTGCCATATCTCTACAAGTAGGCATGGCAATATGGACCTGGCCTAGACCGTCCCGAGACTTTTGGTTTAGTCTGGCCCGTCCCACTTTGAGAACGGGTCAGGGCAGATCCGACCCGCTATGTATACGGGGTAGGTCTTAGTATTATAACTTCCCCGACCCGACCTACCCTGTAGAGTTATATATATAACAATATTTTTTATATAATAATATAAATATGCTTTCATAAATTAATGTAGCTCTACTCTCGTTTCTCATTTTCCAGTTCATCATCCAGCTGTCATCTTCAAAACCAATTCTTACGTACCTTTGCTCGCAACTTCATCGCAAGATTTCGGCAACTCCAGCTCTCCACCACCACGACCACTGCCTCTACGTTGTTCCGTATCCACCTTTTTGTTGTTCTCTCCAGTCCACCACCACCACAACTAACCGTAATTTTTTGTTGAATTTTTTGTGAACTCGATGAAGAGTTGCAAGAGATCTGTAAGAATCAACAATAATTCTACTATGGTTATTCTATGTTAAAATGGCCTTTGCTAAAAAATTATTATTTTATCTTTTTTTTTTATTTCCCGATTTGTTATTTGTTTTGGTGTGTTGCCTTTTTCCTTCTCCCCTTTTGTCCCCAATTTTTCTTTAGATAGGGAAGAGGTGGATTCTTGAAAATTTCATGCTACACTGATAGAACAGGGGGGGCGGGTCTGACCCAAATCACACAATTTCATACATCACGTGTACACCCTATGAGACATGAAACATAATCGCGTTAAGTTAATAATTACAATAATAAAATGAACAAATAAACAATCATTATAATTATTCTTTAATGAGCTCCTCTGGATATAAAAATGTTCATGAATAAATAAAAATAGTATTAATTACAAAAGCTACCCCTGAAGTTTAGTTTAGTTACAATAATAACCCCACTTATAATTACAAATAACTCGTTCTTTTGCCCTTTTGATCAGGGTGGACTTATGTAACAGAAAAATAAATGTCAGAGGTTACTTGTTTGTAATTAAACTAAAATGTAAGGGTAGTTTGTAATTATATTTAATATATAATTTACTGCTTTTGTTTAACAAAAAATAGAAATTGATTAAGGAGTACAAAATGTTGAGAAATTAGGAAAGAACCTGCAAAATGGATTTGTACATAGGATCATCCATAATGGGCTGATAATTCATCGCTTTCTCTAGCGTTGAACATATAACGGTTTGGCTCTCGAGTTCTTTCTAAAGCTGCTATATAGTGACCTTTTATTTTAATGCCAAAAAACTAAACCCCAAGAATTATGCTCTAGCTGAAATCTTTATTAGTTGTTTCAAATTCAAGTCAATCAAAAACAACATTGAAACATAAATACACAAGTTTAAATATGACTCATTGACAACGGTCTGCTCAAGATCATTGCTTTAGTTTTGTCCACCTGTGAAAATGAAGCTACTATATAAACTATAAAAATGAATTTTTTATGATTTAGCAGCTTGACGAAAGGTTCATACTTTAACACACACACAAGGCAAATTTTAATGAAATGAAAACTTAATTTATCTATGTTCGTTGAAAGGGACTTCTACTCCATCAACAACCTATAATTATGAACAAAAAGAATGAGAACATGATGATGACAACATTTGGGGAAAAAACATAAAAGAAAAAAAGCCATTTTATGCCAAAAATAAAAAATAAAAAAAAAATGAACATTATAATCTTATAGAAACCTTGTATGAGATTTTAAATGAAAGCTAATGAATTATAAGTTATCTAGAATCTACGACTTTGTGCATATAAACAGAAGGATTGACAAGCTTACTTATGTATTTATTATTTCTGATGCGATCAAAAAGATTGGTGCTTCAAGAATAGGGGTACTGACCTTGAATATGCAGTCAGCAACCTAACAGACCTCCAGAAAGCTCTTAGCGACCTGATCAAACCTCCAGAAGGCTGATGGCGACCTGATTAACCTGCAAAACAGAACCCAAGTCGGGCGGCTCCGGCGTAAGCCCTCCGACGCTCAAGTCAGATAGTGTTCAAGAGAGATGTGCGAGAGCTCGATAGCGCGCAAGAGCTTAATATATGAGATAAAATAAATGCAGATTAAAAAGTGAGGCGTGTGTCCTCTTTGTATCGATAAGAGACAAGAGATAAGAGACGTGTTCAAATACGTGTTTAGAGACGTGTTCCCAATAGACAAGAGACGTGTTCCCAGTCTAAGGTCCTCGTCACCTTTATAAGAGCTCGCTTCTCCTAAAGAAGATCTCCTAGCGCTAGCCATAAAATCCATAAATTCGTAATCCGTAATCTATAATCCATGAGCTCCATGATAGAGAGAGGAGTGGAGTTATGAAATAAGAGCATAGAAGCCCGAGAGATCATGAGATGTGAGAGCATGAAATGAGATGTGTGATCATGAGAGATCGTAAGCTTTAGAGCCTTAGAGATGAGCATCAGAGCGTATGATTGAGATTTGAGAGCATGAGAGGTTGTAGAAGTTATCAATCTTGTAAAATAAGTGCCTGAACCCCCTATTTATAAGATTATTGAGACTTGTCCACCAATCAATAGGATTACTTCATAAAGTGGGATTAAATCTCCCAATTATACTCTATATCTTTAATAAGAAAATACTCCCATATTAGGATTCTTAGTTTCCATAAATCCATAATAACCATAAAACTTTATTATCATGTTGGCGTCCTGTCGGGACCTAGAATCTTCCACCACTTTTGTTACTTTCTTACATATATAATCAATGTGATTTTTGATGTCGTATCAATTTCTAATACAAGAATATTTACTATTGGATGGACTGCTAGCTAACCCATTAATTTGATGTACTATGGAGGCATCTGAATGCATGCCTACTGAGAAAGTACCGAGCCCGATTTCATACATCCTATGTACACCCTATGTGCCCGTTTGGTTGGGGGGCGGGATAGGACCAATTAGTCACGCCCCTCATGATAGCACTATTTGGATTATTAATGTGTCGTGTTCGGTTGGAGTGAAAGTTGTTATTTGAACTAATCGTAGTCATGGTCATTTGGTTGAGATGATAAAGGGGACAATTGCACAAATGACCGTACTGCCCTCCCCATTCAATTGATGATATGTTTCTGGATCTCGAGAGGGGAACCCATTTTCTCTGTTGCGCTAAGTTAATTTAATTGGTCAGACCACAGTCCACGATCAACAATTCAATCCGGCGGCGGTGGTGAGAGGTCCGTATCTTTGTCGAAATGTGAGTCCGTGCGGCTAATTTTTTTTTTCTTTTTTTGTTTACACGACTGTCGGTGTAAATTCGAGAAATGCCATCTCCTCTTCCATCGAAATTCATGGGAGGGTTGAAACTGATCATTTGTGTTTTTTTATTTATTTATTTTTTTTATGTTAAATTCATGTGGGTTTTATGTTCATGAACTGAATAAGAAATTAACTAACTAGGAAATTCGCGTCAGCAATCACAATTTTCTTTGTCTAGGATTGTAACTGTTGGACGGTAACATACTAGGGTTTCAGATTTTAGTTTGATTGAGGACATTGCCCAATGGACCTTCCTTTTTTTTATGAATTTTCGTTTGCCTAAGAATATTTTGTCGGTACACTCTGCATTGTGCTTGGTTTGTTAAACTCTATGTTTTCCATAGAGACCGGTAACCCCGTCAAAGGAATGGTCTCGACTCGGAGCTCGTCCTCATCCCAGGCGTACAGTCTGTCTTCCTCTTGTCGAACCTGCAACCTGGTGCTCCCAAATCAGTGTCATTGTGGTATGGCAGTGAGGGTTCTGGTCTCGAAGACAATGGAGAATCATAATCGCCATTTTGTCTCGTGTCTGCGAAGGGGGGTAAAAACGTGATTTCTTTGCTGTAGTGAATATTTCTGTGGTTTTGTTGAGTTTTGTTTAGTTGTTAGTTTGTCTTGAGTCTGTTGGATCAGCGTGTCGATGTCGCATTTCATGCGTTTCCTCAATCGTTAGGTTGATGGGGAAAGAAAATCAAACTAATTGATGGACACCCGGTAGATATTGCTTGAGTTATTGTGTTTCGAAGTTAGATTTATGTTCAATCTAACGCTCGTAATCCAGATTTGGTTACGATGTTCTAACTTTTTCTCGTATTATATTTGCAGGACAACAGATGTGACTTCTTCCATTGGCTGAACCCACTTGTCGACGAGTGTACATCAGAGCCGAACGAGTCGTTACAAAAACATGTGCTAAAGTACAAGGCAGAGTTGGATGCTTGCCGGGCGCGTCTGGTACGGGCCTCACGTTTCACTATCCTCTCCTGGACCGTGACCTTGATTGCGGTTCTTTGTTCTTACGGGCTATTCCAGTTACACTGCCAATGCGGGTGGGCAGGTGGCGGTTTAGGTAGGCTAAAGTAGTCTACCTAGTTTGTTTTCTGTATTAAAAAAAAATAAGACAATCCTTTCGGGCAGCGATTAGTTTTGTAATGCATGTATTGAGTTGTATACGGGTCTTTGCTAACTCTGTTTAGAATGTAAGCGCTCGAATTATTGTACTATAAGTTGCGTGGTATATCGAAAAATGTAGTGGTGTATTCGTCTTTATATCATTAGTAGTTGTTAATTATAACCCAAATGTCTCTGTGATAATGTAAAGTTGCAAGGACAAATATTTTCAGGCAATGTGCAATGGATAAATGGTGGGTCCCGTGTGGCATTCCATCATGTTTCTATTTAATTATGCACTGCATTGTGATGTTGCATAATTTGGTAGTTGAAAAAAGATGGTTTTAGTCAGACATGTATTGTCCAAATGCGGTATGATGTATGATGTATGCATGGCTCTTTCATTTCAGGAATATATTCCCTGTAAACCTAAAAAGGTAAGATTTTACCTTGAAAATAAGTTAGACAGGGGAATATATTCCCTGAACTACACTACAGACCATAGTGATTAGTAAGTGAAGTTTGGACCATTAACGTGCAACTTGAACTTATCTACAAAAACACTGCAACATTTGGTCAGTGCAAGGCGTATAAACCCATCGGTCCAAAAATCATTCTTTTCCAAATTAATCCTCGATTATTTTCTTGAACAAACCAATATGCCGAACGGCTACCCAATTTACCCGGTGAATCAGTCTGAATATTTTTACACCGCTCGTTGGACTGAGGAAGTGGACAAGTTTTTCGTGAACTTGTTGGTGGACCAACGCAACCTAGGTTTGTTCAAACCGGGGTGTGTAAACCAAACGTTCATACAATTCTGTGTGGACATTCTCAATATCAAATTTGGGATGGACTTCAACTACGGCTTCTGCGTCAACCGGCTCGCAATCCTCCAACACCGCTACCGGGTGTTTCGTTGGATGCTCTCTCAACGCCATGTGACCCACTGCGAGGAGACTGGTCTGATATGTGCACCATACGAGGTGTGGGAGGATATGTTTGAGGGTTGAACATTGGCCCTCCTTCTTTACGTATTTATACAACAAGTTTACTGTACTTACTGTATGCTCCTCCTTTACGTATTTATACAACAACTTTATCGTACTTATTGTATGCTCAAGAAAAAATGAATTAATCTCACACCTATATCATTTTATTTGTTTCAATCATCTACAGCAAGAACCTTTTTGTATTGCCTACCAAGTGCAGGGGGACCCATGTTGGGATGACCTACAAATTGTATTCGACGGATTGTACGGATCACGGCCAAACCCAAACGCCATTGTTATCAACATCAGCTCCCAAAATGAATCATCTCGTGTCGCGGCTATGGCCCCTCACCCTAATACGGTTCCCCGTGCGTCCCCAAACCACGTTTTCCAGTACTCCGCAAGTGGTGCTGAGTCCTTGCGTCTTCTGTGTGACAACCTCGCCGACGGCTCCGGTTACACGTCTGAAAGTTCGGTGAACCAGCCGATTGCCTCACCGGAGCACGAGTCCAGCACTTGCATTTCTGGTACCAGGTCACCTGCCCCTCTCCCCCGACCACCGCGACATTACAAGCCATCACCATGCAAGGGATCGAATATATTTGTAAATTAGTTCGAAACCCGTCTTGAAGTACGTCTGTCGTGCGTCCCTCTTGTGTCCACTTTCATGATGTTCTACTTCCTTAATGTAATCCATATTTGTGCTAAGTTTGCTTTTATATTTGTTAGCATGGACTTTTTGTCGTAGATATTCTCCATGCACGCGGATATGATAACTGTTTTCCGCCTTCTTATTATTTCACTTGTGTATTCGCGCTTCATTTGGTAGTTAATATAATATTTTTAACGTGTTTTTTTTCGTTGTGTGTATGCTTGTATTTTGTGTTTTTTCTTTTTATTGGTTGCTTAGTCCGCGTCTAGTTCATCGAGTTTTCGGGTAAACTAATTCACCCTACTAAACCAAAAATGGGGCGTCACTCAACTCCAGAACTTTCACAAAACGTGATCCATGAACCGTGTGTGGACTTTCCATACCGCCTAGTGTCCTTCTATATTACGAGTGTAGAAAAAAATAAAATTTTAAACAAGAGCAGCAAAATGAACAACTTACTTCCGGTGGACAATCCTTATATTAGAAACCAACTGAAAAATTGGAAAGCCCATTACATGAACTAGATTGTTGAAAATAAAAACAAACTGACGACGTAGATCTACACATACAGACCAACATGAAACCACGCATACTGCACTACACAATAAAACACATAAACACCAATAAAGGACCAACAAGGTACAAAAGAGACTAGTTAATAATTAAATAATGACCCACGACTCATCAATCAATGACGTCGGACTTGTCGGACTTGGCTTCATTGTCGCTCTCGTCATCGCGAATCTGCGGATCTTCGTCGGAGGACATTTCTTCGATGGCTTCATCAACCAGCGCCGAAGACGATCGGCGTCCACCTCCTCCCCGTCGGACTCCTGGTTTTCTTCGTTGTCTGATTCCTCGCTATCTTCGATGACAAGCGGATTATCTAGGCTGAAACCCGGGCTGTGAGCGTCCCATCTCAGCCACGCCCAAAGATCTCTTGCCCGCATACTCCTAGTTCTCACCATCCTCCCTTTTTAGGGTTCAGCTGTTCACGGAATAATTTACAGAAAGCTAAATATGGAGAATATAGTGTTCTAGGTCTGCGCAACCCCCTTTTATATTGTCATAAAGTGAGAAGGAGGTAGGTCTTTTGTTTAATGTACACCTAACCCTAATAATTGGATGGACATTTTTCTGCCGAAATGAATACAAGTTCAATGAAGGTTAAATAAATACACTTCAAAATGCTCCCTAATGATGACAAAATTGGAAGTTGTGCAGGTATCGTCCCGTCGACAAAAAAAATCATTTAATAAGCCTAACTCTTTTGGATTTTTCTTTGCCACTTGGAACTACACACTCGACGTTGATGTTGGTATTGCGAAAGCTTTGTGAGAAAAAATTTGTTTAATCCCACGCATTATTTTTTCCACATTTTTTTTAAAATTTTTTTATCTTCTGTGAATTTATATTTTTGCTTGGGTTATTTCGGACGCAATTTTGATGTAAAATGCCAAATTGAATTCATTTTCGAAATTGGAAGTTGTACAATTCCTGTGGAATTTATTTTTGCTTGGAAGTTGTACAATTCTTGTGGAGGCAAGTTTAAGGTCAAATTTAATCTACTGGAATGTAACTTTATKTGTAGTATATTGAAGTACATTAGATATTTATTATATTAAAATAAAAACATTATATTATATAAGAAACCGCATATAGATTCGAGATATTATATTAGATAATATCGGTTTAAAATAAAGATTCTAGCATTCGAGATTTTTTTTCATTTTAATATTTTTACACCATGTCGTCTGATAATACTCATTTCAACTTGTGTACATTCAAAACTATTTATACAAAATCCAATTAATTTTATGCGGCTCATTAGTTAATGGTCCAAATGCACGATCGAACACAGTCTTTCACATGCTAGCACACATACATCGACGACAAAATAAAAACATAAACTACAAATCTGTGGTTTCTGCGCAAAGTGGCATCAAAACCATATGTTTTCTAAAGCGTTTAATACTTTAAACCATGCCGTGAATATTGGGTTTAAACGGTGCCATAACCGTATACCGACATCAGGGATTAATATGACACTGTCATCAAGAAGGGTTGTGATGTTAGACCAGTTAAAGTCGTCCGTCAAGCAGCATCTTTACCATTATTGCCTTGTTCTCATCGTCGAGGCTGAAGAAGAGATCTGCGTCCTCTGAGCTACTGCAGAGTTTCTTTGACACGGCCAGCTTGTCTTCAGCACCGAGATCTGTCATCTTACTAATTGCATCGAACACCGAATTCTGCTATTTTTTGGCATCCTGTTGATATCCAATTCGTTGCGCGATGTCTCCGAGGCGGGTGTCGGTTTTCTCGCATAACCCTTCAAGCAGGCTGTACATCCGATCCTGAAGTGTATCAGCTTGGGTCGTGATCTTTCGTTTCCCCCTTTGGGCAGAAGAGCTGCTCTCACAGGGCCTACGACTGCTGGCCCCGCAATCGGTCGTTGGACTACCACGATCGGAGGCAATCGGGTCGTCGTCCTCCCGCTCATCCATCGGCACCGGGGTTGGGGGATGGTCGGTAACGACATCAGCGAATGCCTGCGCGTACTCACTGGTTGCGCGGTCCTTGCCAAAAATCTCACACCAGTCAGTGTACAACCGCCATGATTTGAATCTCATATTTTTGGCTTGTGCGTCCTCCTGCGATACCGTTGTTGTAATTAAGACTTTGAAAAAGTGACCCCATAACGTTATACTATAGCTTACAATATATATTATGAGATATGGTAACATACACCAGTCTCTCTTATATGTCATCATTACTATTATTAATCAACGTTATTAATATTATATTAACCATTGTGTCAATAGAGGCTAAGTATACAGAATAACCAAACCTTAACGTATGCACTCCAATGGGCATCGTCCTTCACCCCCACGGTGTTGCTCGTGTCATCCCAAGAGAAGCCCGAACGACTCAGCATCATCGTAAGAGAGCCGTAGTGCTTCTTCCACACGTGAATCTTTGAGCTTATGTGCGGCTCCGCTCTAATGTCTGTTCCCGAAAATACACGGGCCATGGTTTGCTCGAGTATATGAGTGTAGCCGCTTCGAAATCCATTCTCACATTTCCATCCACAAACCACGAGATCCTTCAAAGCATTTGCAAGGGCCTTCTCCTCCGCAGGGGTCCACACACGTCTGGTAGACCTCCCGGGGTTCGTCCTTCCCACGCTAGCGACGGAATCCATAAACACCTACAAATGCAGGTGGAGATATGATTATTTGAACGTAAATATGTATGGAGGAAACATGCACCAACTATTCTGCCTAAATATCCTCACTTGTGGAAATTTTTGAAAAGTACAGAAAGTAAACAAATTTTGCTTGGAATTGAAAATCGTGACATACAAATAATATAAGGTCAAGCCGTTCAAAAACACCCATGCAATCAAATATTAATTCAGAAAATATTCACGACAGACTGGCAGTTTAAATAAGGAATTAATTCCGCGACGACAATAAAACACTGAATAAATCCTAAATAACTACACTCAGAGTCCTCTCCACTCGTTGTACATATTCACATCCAAGTCATCCCTCCAATTTGTCCACGCTTCGGTAGGTTGAACCGTGTCCATGAAATCCACTTGCTGCTCGTGATCCAATTCCTCGGCGGCATCAGGTTGCTCTAGGACCAATGGATCCACTTCCATCGCTGAACGAATATAATTTTATAGGAGGCAGCATGCCATGATGATATGGTTCTGCGTTTGTATAGGGTAGAACGCGCTGCTTCTTAAAATCGCCCACCTTTGTTTCAACACACCAAAAGTACGTTCAATCACTTTTCGTGCTCTCGCGTGCCTTAAGTTGAATAACTCTTTGTAGTCTTGTGGACCAGAAGCATCCTTCGACCACTCCTTCAGATGATATCGAAACCCTCGATAAGGGGCCAGGAAATCCGGACCGTTGGCATACCCACAGTCACAGAGATAGTAGTTACCTGAGAAACCAATTGTTAGTGAATGAGCTTACCACCTAAGTAAATTGAAGTTCATTGGGATATCAGCCGTACCGGAAGGGACCCTAAGCCCATTTGGCCTACAAATTGCATCACGAAACACCTGACTGTCCGCTGCCGACCCCTCCTAACCACTTAGTACGTAAGTGAACCGCATATCACGATTACATACGCCCAGCACGTTGACGGCTAATCCTCCTTTACGAGTTCTGTAACGCGGCTGCATGGTCAATGGGACACGCACCGGGATATAAGTTCCATCTAAGGCTCCTAAACAACCCTACAATAGAATAAATCAATCCGGTCACATTGACATTGGTTTAATCAACAATGTCTGAAAATAAAGATAAATGGTGTAAAGTAATCACACAATCAATTCATGGATATTTACAAGTCAAGTCTTACCTTAAACTATCTCCATGTTTCGTCTGTGCATAACTCGTCTATCGGCCTTAGTTCAGGTGTAAGAATAGTATGCAATCTAAGGACCGCTTCAAGGACGCGGTTGAAATTAATACTGACAGTGTGTCCAGACCGTAAAAAATCAAACTTTAATACACGGTTTTTCTTATGATGTGCTAATACCGACAAAAAAATCGCTACCATATCACTAATCTGCACGTTCCGACTACTAACTAAACCACCTACATTTTCAAGTAGAGCGCACAGACGACCGAAAGCGTTTCTATCCATTTGTAGGTTGTCTATGCACGTCGTGTCGTCTACATCGATCAGTCGGCGCATCAGGCTTATTTGTCCGGGGAGCCTCTCAGACATCCTATATCGAACCATGCCACGAACGTGTCGCCGACGGTGTCGTCGTGGACTAAGGGAGCTCAAATACAAATTTACTAAGAAAAATATTAATTTGACCAAATGGACTACTTCTTCGATGATAATCGCCACCTGTACGTCCTCTTCTACGATGTCCATCCTAGGCAGCGCAACTTAGGAGGTACGAGACGAGTCAGTTAGGTCAGTCGATTTTGGAAATTTGCAAGGTTCTGCCTTTTCCACAATACATACAATTTAGCCAAAATATAAACGCTAATGCTGTATCAAGAGGAAAATCACAAAATAAAATAATAAAAAAAAATTAAAATAAAGAACAAATGGGTCGCAACTGTAACCCATGCCGAACAGTAAATTCGTAACTCTCGTTTTGAAGAATGGGTGGAGCCTTACATAACAGACACTTCATAGTGCCAGGTCACCGGTCTCATTCCTACCAAGACGTTACTCAAACACACAGACACACTTAAAAACATGGTAAACATTCAATCAACATTTCCGATTATTTGGTCAAACTTCTAAATTTCTGCTGAACAAAACAAAAGGAAATGTCTCATCTAACACACGGACATGATGCAATACCTGGTTGTATTGGCCGGTATTAGCTTCTGCGTAACCCGTCGATGCCGGATCTGCCACCTCTCCTCACAAAGCTGGCCGAAATTCGAAATGGGAGAAAAATTAGGGCTTCGATTGTTTGATGTGTTTTAATTACCTCTGATCCCTTATCAGCCAAAAGAGGGACTTTGTCACGGGCCGCGCGATTTATCAAAGGCCGCTAACTGGGAAAACAAATGTTGGATTAAACAGGATATCAGGCCCAATCCTACCCAATCCCCCCAACCAAACGGGCACTATGAGACATGGAACACAATTGCTTTAATAATAATAATAATAATAATAATAATAATAATAATAATAAAATGAACAAACAAACAAACATATACATAAGGACGTGTCATTAGGATCATGATAGGCATGTGCTGCACAAGTATGCTAATGAGGACGTGTCATTGGGATCATGGTTTATTGGACTTGATGCTCGTCACATCGATGATCGAAGATTGTGTTGTGGGACCGCCTGGTAAATATTGTCTAGCTTATTACATTCTCTCTACAAGGTTAAAAAAAATTGGCACCTAACGGTTGGTTGGTTATAACTATGCTGGATGTGAGTGGAAAGCACAAGCTAACAATGTTTGTATTTCTTTGTTTTATTCGGCTAATTACACAAAAGAGGCTCCAACCGGTGTATAACATATGCTTTTTTTCTTAATCTTTAGAAAGCCTTTAATATTATGACTGTGTAATGAATGACTAAATAATAACTTTGATACATTGAAACATAATCACGTGTGCTCAATGTATTATTTTATTGTACATTCAAGAAGGAAGTATTTTGTTAGTCTGTTAGATAAATAATGTTATTCATGTTGACGTTATTTATCTACTTTTATGTGTATATTTGCAAATCACTGTGGATTTTTCTGGTAAATATATGTAGTTAGTGTTTTCAAAAATTGTGAACATTTTATATGTATTTTATTTGATTTAACTGGACTATGGCATGTGGTAGTGTTGGTTTGATCGAGGTCTATAATCTATGTTTTTGTTGAATTTCGTTGATATTATTACTATATTACAGTAGAAACTAAGGACTAATATATATAATAAATAAACTTTTTAAAAGTATTATTGGAGGCAGTTCAACACTAATAACCGCCTCCCGTATGATACTATAAGTGTCACTTTACAATTGAAAAGTGCCACCCGGACTGGTACAATGGAGGCGATTCAACACTAATAACCGCCTTCGTTATAATAGTATAAGTGTTGCTTCATAATTGAAAAGCATCACCCGAACTGGCACATTGGAGGCGGTTCAACAATAATAACCACGCCTCCAGTCCGACAGTATTTGTTTAATAAGCGTCACTCGGTATTATTATAAGTGATGCTTCTAACTATTAATTGCCACCCGATTCAAATTTAAGCGATGCTTCAATAAAAATAAGCACCACCCGGTTATCTTATAAGTGAGGGTTTGAACCACCACCCGTCTTGAATTGGTTTTAAGTGTCGCCCGAATTAGTGACGATACAAAAGTGCCACTTACGAGCGTTTTGAAGTGCCAACAATTGACTTTTTTGCAATGGTGAAATAAATATTGACATTATATATTCTCAAGTATCAAAAAGCAGTCGTTTTCATTGTACTCGTGTATATTTAATCAAAGAGATGCACATTTGTTTTCTCAATAGAAGTTCGATGGTGATTTGTGTAGAATAAACAATCTCAATATATATTGGAGAAATTAGGTACAACCCTATACGTATGAATTTTGGTAACGTGAGCTACAAAAATCCTAATTTATTGTGTTTTGATTTTATATTCATTTATTTAAACATGGGATTTTCTAACTATGGTAAAAATAGGTTATATTGTATTCAAAGCATTCAATATTTTTGTGTGCTTTTATTTTCATATACTATCAGTGTAAAACAACAATATGAGTTGTAATTATGCAAATAAAAATAAATAAATGAATAAATAAATAAATTGGATTTCATTATTTCTAAAAATATCTAATATTCTTGTTTGCTTATTTTTTATATACAAGTATGTAACTATTTAAAAAAGAAATAAAATTAGATTTTGATGTATTGAAAATAAGATTTTATGAATTATTCATTTTTCATTGGATAAACTTTGATTTTGATATATACCAAATCATTTTTTCTCATATGTGATTTTTCGATTTTTTGTTTGCTTACTTTTATATCCATTTATTAATGTGTACTGGACTGACTTAAAAAGAATCAACTTTTGATATACTCAAAATAAGATTTTATGAATTATTTATTGGTATAAATTCTAGTTTTTTTATATATATTTTTTCTTAACTTGACCACATAAACTCGAGTAAGATTCGATTAATCTATTCCAGATAAAACTTTTGTACAGTAGTGCATATGTGCAATGACTGACCAACAATAATTAAATTACAAAAAAATTTATTTTATTTTATTTGCAACAAATATGTTTTTGTATATTATTGTTTGTGTGACAATAATTATTTTATGTTCGTGCAATGTTCTAATTTCATTAGATTATATAATTATTTTCTATTCGTGATGTCCTAATTTCATTAACTTAGGTAAGTTTGTAATGCATTCAAAAATACCTGACAAGAAATTACAATAATCCGGCAAATTTTCCAATTTTTCCACAATCGGTTATAAGAAATCACCCAAAAAGAAAAAAAAAACAAATTAGTTGCGGTTATCAACCAGAATGACAGCGATTTTCTAGCTAATTAATATGCAAATTACATATACCCACAAAATAGTCCAAGATTTGTTTGCATATTTGAAAAAAAAAATCGTAATAAATAAAAGAGAGTTGAAAAGTCAACCATTGTAGGCTTGAAATTTAAAAGTTTGAATTAAAATTAAAAAATAATAAATAAATAATAGTGAGTTGAAAAGACAACAATAATATACTTGAGATTTAAATTCTGAATTATAGTTTAAAAGTCAACAATTGTAAGTTTGAGATTAAAAACTTTGAATTATAGTTAGAAATTAAACAATTGTAGGCTAATTGGATTAAAAAATTATTTTTTGAGAAAGAAGATAGATTTGTAGGGTATTAAAATAATTGTCTCATATAGACAACACTTTTATTATATTTCCTCTATGTATTAATGCAAAATTATCCTAGCCTATGTATCTGTTTTGTATGTTTTGTTTGTTAAATAAAAAATTTCAGTGCTTCGGTTTCTTACGTGTACATCCGAACCTAATATCTACCTAACTTAATATTTTTTTTTATTATATATTATCTAATTTAATCTTTTGTTAATATATTTTTACCTAATTTAACATTTTTATTTTATTATATTTTACCTACATCAGTATTCTCCTACTATAAAAATATAAATAAGTCATAAATAATTAGTATATAAAATATTATAAGTTATTTTAATTAAAAGACAAATTACATATGAAATAATTTTATTTACAAAAAAACTAAATTATGAATATAATTAAATAGGTTGTATTTATAATAGAATTATAGTAATTTTATTTTTGGAATTCCAAATATCTATATTGGTCCATTACGATCTAAGTATTAATAATGAATTCAGTCTAAACATAAAATATAAAACAATATAATAATTAATTAATATTGATTAGACACCAATATATATGTAATCTTTTGATTTTTTTTCTAAGTACATAACTAATGATTATCTGTGAGTTTAATTTAAATATTAAGATTTTAATATACAAAATAATTTAATTATAATAATTAATAGAGATTAGACACAGATGAAGAATGTGACATCTTTTGAAAATTTTCCAATATAAATAGTAACAAATTTAATTTAAATACAAAATTATTTAATAATAACATTAATTAATAAATGAATTAGACATGTACAAGGTAAAATTTTAAACTTATAATTATCATAAATATTTTTTTTATATTTTGTTTTAATAATCCCATGTATATATAAATTGAAGAATGTGAACATTTATATGCCGCACATCTCAACCAAACTGAAAATGTATAATTTTTTGTCTTTAAAATGTGGTTAATAATCCGTTAGTTACCGAAATTAGGTCAATTTTGTGCTTTTAGATGTTTCAAAAAGGTATACAGATATGATGTAAACAAAAAAAAGGGGTGGGGTGGGGGTATACAAATATTGGCATACACTCAGATGTGACGGTCACACGGGTCCTCTATGGTGTGACGAAGCCGAAATCCGATTCATCCCAAGCAAATTGGATCAGACATAAAAGGTTCAAAACAAAACAAACAAATCAGCCAGTTTCATATCTTTCTTCACTTTTCTCATTTCTCTCCCACGACCGCCAACCCTAGAAAAAAAATTAGCCATGCGTCATCGTCTGCGCCACCGCCTTTCCTTCACCTCGCCATACCGATGCCAGAGTTCGCCTTGGGGTCTACTTCTAGCCGTGGGGGGACTCTGACGAGTATCCGCTTGATCCGCCGTGGTCCTCCTCATCGGAGCATCTCGCCGGAGACATTTCCCTGTCACGATCCTTGCCGATTCTCCACTGTTGTGCGCCGCTCTTGCCTTCTTCGGTCGAGAATGTCCAATTCTTCTTTTTCAGCGTCCTGCGTTGAAATTGGTAGAAAACCAATAAGGAGAAGAAACCGAGCGAGAATTGACCGAAACCCCATGATCGGGGATTAGGCCGGGGCCTGGACCCGATTATGATTGTTGCTACTAGGACAGTGGTAAAATCGTCCAGAACCTTCTTTTCTTATATATTGTTATTATTGTACTTACTATTGTATATGTACTTGATTCTTGAGCCAAATATACATATCCCAAGCTTATTATGCGTGAATTGATTTTTCAGGATTCATTGACCCGGAAAAAGGAAGTGAACAGGCAAGTTTGATTTGTAAATCAAAAGTGTTTATTAAAAAAAAAAACCACATTTAGAACTTAGACTAAAATTGGTGTGCTTTGTTATAGGCCTCAACTATTTACAGTAAAGATTTAACCCAGCTATTACGACTGAATCGTACCACATTTCTAAACATTATTCGGGCCAATGTCGGAGATGGGACAATAATAATGAATAATCTTCTACATGTATGCATAGTAAAGAAATGTTAGTAAAGTAACAGTACATGTTTAAGAAATTTATACTTTGGTTTTCATGTTGTTAGCATTTGAAGGAATCAGAACACCCGATAATGAAAGGAGTGCTCAGGGACGAAAAGACCTGGCTCTCACTCTATGTTTTGTAGCACTCAGAAGAGACGATTTGTTGTTGCAACATTTGTTAAAGAGAGGTTTAGAAGAAGATGATGACACAAAATGAGAGCAAATTGCTGAAAATGCCGATTTTGATGGTTGGTTATATTATTGTTTCATCAAAAAATAAGGCACTTGTAGTATTATGTTTCAGATTCTTGAGTTCACGTGTAAAAGTTTTTGATTGCAGGTCATATAAAAAATTACAAAGATGAGGGTTGTGTAATTTCTTTATCCATGCCTCCTCAATATGGATATTTGCTTAAATTGCTCCTTCAGTTGGATATTATCATGCATAGAGGCACTGATGTGCGCAACGTTTTGCTTGAGAAAATAATTCCTCATTAGCTTGGCTATGTGGGTGTGGTGCTATGGGCGAGCACTGTTTTGGGCTACAATATCAAAGCCGATCATTGCATATTTGTTTTCATTTATTCATATATCTTGAATTCAAAAAAGTGTATTTGAAACTAGAAGTTTGAGATTAATGACACTGTGAATTTAATTCAATTATGATAAAGGTAGTAACTTTTTGTTGTTTGCACACTTGTTAATGCTTGGTCGCTAAGCTCTCAAATAATGTTGGTCATTGATCAAGTTGCCAAAGTGACTCTTAAAGTGCAAAAGTGACACATTTATATCTAAAAGTGACACTAATTGTGACAAAAGTTTTGAGCAATGCACTTTTATGTATATTTTCTTTAGTATAATTTAAAGTATTCAACATTAGTATTTAGTTTGATTGTCGTGTTATTGGTTTATATAGAAAGATAAAATATATTTGAAGCAAAAAGTGACACTTTTAGAGCAAAAAGTGACATTAATAATGAAAATGACACTTTTAGAGCCAAAAGTGACACTAATAATGAAAAAAGTGAATGTTATATTTTACATTAATTTTTTTTATTACAATATGATAAGTAAAAGTAACTTTTTTTAGTGTAAAAGTGACACTTTTAACTGAAATAGTGACAATATTAATTATTGAAAAAGTGACACTGTTATCTACTAAGTTAAACGTTTGATTACAATATGATATGTAAAAAGTGACAATTTAACTGCTAAAGTGACCGTATTAATTAAAAATTTGACAATGTTATATTTTAAGTTAAAAAGTTTGATTATAATATGATATGTAAAAGTGACATTTTTTTAGTCTAAAATAATTAAAAATGTGACACTTTAATTTAGTGTAAAATTAACAATATTATATTTTAAATTACGGTGAAAACTGACGCACTTAAGTGCAAAAGTGACAATGTTTCGTGCTAAAGTAAAAATTTTCTGGAATATCACACTATCCAAAGTTATTCAAGTCATAGTTTATTTTTTCAATGGCTAGTTTTCCAATCATTTCTCACCATCTATGTACACAAAAATATAACAAAAAGAAACATATGTCCAAATAACCTGACTAAATAATAATCAAAACTCATTCATATAATTATAACAATCTTATGGTCTCAACTTTCCTCATAACACAATGTATATATGCACAATTTACACAAAACAAAAACGATACATGACTTTATAATAGGGGCCTTACATGTGTTTATATCTGGACCAATCACAACCATCGTTGGGATACTATTAACCTCGAATAAGCTGCTCAAAGACGCGCGATGTATTTTATCGCCAAATGGTATCGCGAGCCACGGCATCTTTGAGAAATACTCATCGAATGATGTTTTGTCTCTATCACTTGAGATAAATATGATTTCGAGTGAGTTCTCATTTTTGTTGATTTCGTGATATGCTTGTATGAGCTTTAGCACGAAAGCTTGGCATGAGGGCACCAATAGGAATGCTTGTTGATTCTGTCACTTTTGGACCAAATAATGTCATTTTTGGCCCAAATAATGTCATTTTTGGCCCAAATAATGTCCATTTTGGCCCACAAGGTCACTCTTGGTAGCAAGTTGTCCTTCTTCACAATCTGGTCCAGGCATCTTGACAAACACGTTGCGAGCATAATAAGACCAGTTTGGATTTTGGGTGATGAATTCATCGTTGATCGACTCCTTAAAACCGACTCCATTTTAGATGAAATACATTCATATATACCAGCATTCAATTTATCTCAACATCTCATCACAAACATCATCAAAAAAAAAAAAAAGAATAGAAGAGGTAATAAAATTTTATTTTTTTTGGAAATTTCACCTCAGTATCTCAGTCATCTCTAGCTCCACCTCGACCTCCTCCATCTCCATCCCAACTAATTCGAAAATTCATGAAAAAACAACTCCTAAAACATCAAACCCAATCAATTCATAAATCTGAAATAATAAAATGAAGAAAAACATTAGAAATAGAAAGAGAAATCAATTTATCAAGACTACTCCAACAAAAGATGGCACTACAGGGTGAAATGGGCTAGACGACGATGAGCGGTGTTGGATTCACGGCGGAGGCGCAACAAAGGTGCAAGAACTTTGGGTGATTTTTTGGTATAGGGTTGGATTCATGGTGGAGAGGTGTTGAATGAAGATGAATGAGAAATGAGAGGCTGAGTTATTTTTCTTCCTTTTATATTGAATCCGGTTTGCTGGAGTGAATACGGGTATGGGTCGGGTTTGGGCTCCGTCACATGATAGAGGATCCGTGTGGTCGTCACACAGGAGACTATTTCACAAATATTTTGTATGAATAATTGATTTTTTAATATTTTCAACAGTAATCCAAATTTTGTTCTTGGACCTTTTAAATAGATTATTCATGATCATAACCCATACTTGGGTTAAATTGAAATATAATAAGTCATGCTTTTAATCATAGGATCCGAAATCATTTTTTACCATCATGCACTTGATATCATTATATGTATTATCGAGATTAGAACTCATGGGAAAGAAAATCAATTTATGGATGGAATCAAAAATGTAGTATTTACAAACAAAGTGTTCGATTATTGGCAGCTTGATGTTGGCTCTTCGCCAACTAGGGTTGCAGTATGTTCCAAGGATTGGGCTGATCGCCCAATAAAGCGGTACACTATCATTATACAATTTCACATTTTTCAATAATCTCATATATAATTAAAAAAAATGTTTTTCGATAATGTCATATATAATTAAAAAAACTCATTGAACCGATACAAGTGAATTAGTATTGATCCCTCAAATCACTATAACACAATATGATTTGAGTTTATCTTTTAAGTTTCAACAACGAAAATTTTAGTGATCGTAAGTCATACGCAATTCTGATCAATAAAATTCAAGATGAATCTCTATCTCTCTCACGTTGAACTTTGATTGAAAAAGACTAATTTCAGTAGGGGTGAGTATGGTACAATTCGGTTTGGGAATTTGGAAATCTCTAGAATCGTGCCATTATTTTTCCAGTACGATTTGGTTCGGAAAAAAAAATCAAAGTTAACGGTTCTTTTTCGGTTCCAGGGTTCCAGTACATTTCGATTTGTTTTACTTCCAAACTATAATCGAAAACTAAAATTACTAAATTATATGATTTTTAACTTTTACTCGCTAGTTAATGATTACTCAAGATACAAAACTAATAAAAATAATAATATGTTTATTAATTATTGAATATAATAAGATTTATAACTATTTTAATATAATTATAAATTGATTTTTGATTTGGTACAGTGATTTTAAGTGGATTAAAATATCTCCAAATTCGTCCCCTAAAACAAATTCGGGACAGTACGTTTCGAAAATTGGTCAACAAAAAAATTGGAAATATAATCTTTTTCTGACGGAACAGACTGTCCGTCACGGCCTGTGGTAGGTCGACCCTTTTCTATTGCGTTACATTTTAATTCGATTTTTAGTACGGATCGAAGTTTTTAAATTCCCATTCTCGCCCTAATTTGAGTACGTTGCAGTGATCGGTCGTATATATTTTAAAAACTTGAAGTGCAATGATTAGGATAATGTAGGAAATAAAATTTCGAATATTATGTACAATGAAATGTTTTATAAATCTATAAGTACGTTTCATACAATTATAATATTTTTATGGATCAAAATAATATTTTTAGTATTATTCGATCTTTAAAAAATAATTATATATTTTAAATATATATTACTTTAAGTCTCTCTCTATATAATATAATAACAAATTGATTGTACAACGAAGGTGAAATCACCTCTACATATTAATGCATAATCCTACTAAGCTACGTGTCTGCTTCTTATACTTCGTTTGATAAATAAAAAATTATGGTGCTTCGATTGATTATGTATCATCCGAGCGTAATATATACCAAATTTAATATTTTCCATTTTATTGTATCTTGTTTAATTTAATAAAATATTTTTATTATATTAAGTCTAATTTAATATTTTTTTTATTATATTTTACTTAATTCAATATCTTCCTTGTATAAAAATATAAATAAGTCATATATAATTAGTAAAAGAAATTAAATGAATTATCTTAATTAAAATATAAAACACATACGAAATAATACTAATTAAAAATAATAATTATGAAAATTATTAAATAAGCTGTATTTATAATAAAAGTTAAAATAATTTATTGTTGAGATAGTTAAATTATGATTTGTTTGCAACAATCTGAATAAGTAACTAAATATTAGTAATGAATTTAACCTAAAAACTAAATTATAAACTATATAAATAATAATTAATAAATATTTATTTATTAGACAATGTACAATGCGACAAGGCTTGAGATTGTGACGTCTTTCGAATTTTTCAAAGTATTTAACTAATAATTATTAATGAAATTAATCTAAATATTAAAATATAAAGTGAGATAATAATAAAAACCAATTAATATAAATCAGACACGGGTTGGAAATGTGACATATTTTGAGTTTTTTTAAGTATGTAAAAAAATTAACGAATTTAATTTAAATATTAAAATATAAAATTATTTATAATTATAATAATTAATAAATAGATTAGACATGTACACTGTATACGGTTTGAGAATATATCCTTTTAATTTTTTTATTGTAAATTTAAAACTTGTATATAAATAAATATAAAAAAATCCATATGATAATTTGGGAAAATTATTTGGAAAACGAAGATGAGATCAAGTAATTTCATTTGGTTTGGAATTGAGGGCACATATTTACATTCTGAAAATAGAGAAAAAAATTTTTTGCCCCCCATTGTATGCAGTTTTTTTTACTTTGCCCCCTGAAGTATTTTTTGTTCCACTTTGCCCTCTGATGTACAATAATTTTTGACGTTGCCTCCAAACTTTATTTCTGGCTGAATATTCCTTCTAGATTCCATCGACGGGCAGTTGGGGGGTAAAGTGAAAGAATCTTATAGTTTGGGGGTAAAGTGCAAAAAATCTTATAATTTGGGGGCAAATTAAAATAATATAAATATTAAATTCTTATTTTAAATTTTTATATTGAAAAAGATATATAATTTTTATCTTATACTCACACACACACAAAATTGTCAATACAATTCCAATAAAAAAAAAACTCATAAATTTTCAATTAATATTTATAAATTTCTAAATATAAATATTGTTAATACATCTTTTATATTATTAATTATTAAACACATGACTAAGTATTATGTCAATTATTATGATACGAAAAATAAAATTATCATTTCATATTATTATTTTAATAAAAAAGTGTGATTAAATACTATATTAGTCATGAGTACATTAATTATTATATAAGATTATAATTATCGAATGATTAATATAATTAAAATCTTGATTAAGATTTTAGTTATATTAATCATTCATTAATTATAATCTTATATAATTAATGTACTCATGACTAATAGAGTATTTAATCACACTTTTTATACAAATAATAATATGGAATGATAATTTTATTTTTCGTATCATAATATTATAATGAATATACGAAATACACCTTTATTTTATTTTGTTCAATCATAATTCATAGTAAAATATTATTATATTACTTAACCTAATAATTTACATAATACTTAGTCATGTGTTTTATATTTAATAATAATAATAATATAAAAGATGTATTGACAATATTTATATTTAGAAAATTAGAAAATTATAAATATTAATTGGAAATTTATATATTTTTTTAAATGGAATTGTAATGACAACTTTGTGTGTGTGAGTATAAGATAAAAATTATATATCTTTTTCAAATATAAAACTTTAAAACAAAATTTTAATATTTATATTATTTTAATTTGCCCCTAAACTATAAGATTTTTTGCATTTTATCCTCCAAACTATAAAATTCTTTTACTTTATCCCCAATTGTCCGTTGATGAAATTTAGAAAGAATATTCTGTCAAAAATAAAATTTGGGGGATAACGTAAAAAATTATTATACATCAAGAGGCAAAGTAAAACAAAAAATACTTTAGGGGCAAATTGAAAAAACTGCATACATCTGGGGAAAAAAATTATGCCCTGAAAATAACCAGCACGCGATAACTCACTCTCACTCACCCGCACACACAAGCTGCAAGCAAAAGCTTACTCAGATTTGTTCAGCAACTAATTCAAATATTGTCCAGACGTTTATACTATGGGAAAACTGTCGACGGGTTTTCCAGGTGATTTCTTTTTTTTCCTTGATTCTTAATTTTCCTTTATTTATAGGTATTGTATATTATCCCGAATATTTGCAATTGCCCAAACGCTATTCATTCATTGACAACTATGTGTGAAGTTGATCGGACTGTTATTCAATTGTTCAACAGATATGCTGCTCCGAGTTTTTCTTCGTCTGTGGCTGGCATCTTTTTTATTTTTCACTTAAAAAACAAATAAATTAGTACCTGTGGGTGAAATTGCAATTAAGATCTTTTGGTGATAATTAATAATATGTAGGTATATCTGTTACTGTTATGCCTGTCAATTTGATTTGCAGTTGGCAATGAATGGGTGAATTAATTAATGGTTATTATGAATTAATCAGTGTTTATCAATTTTTATTTAATTATTTCAAATGCTGCAATGGTCATCTGAACTTGAATGTACAGAGAAATGTGATATTACTGCTGATATGTAATTGTGCAAATGACAAATATATATATATATATATATATAATATATATATATACTATATATATATATATATATAGTATATATATATATATTAAATTATATTTACAGGTTACAAGAAGAAAGAATGGACAGGCCAAAATAAACTGCACAATCCTCAGAGAGCCAGAATGTGGTTTGGCATTTTTCTTTCTCAAGGCAAGTAAATTTCTGAAATTATACTGATTTTAGATTTGGATGAAAATAAGAATGAAAATACCAAAATGTAAGTTGGTGCCTCTATAATGCAGCATTAAAAAGTTCCAACTAGATAAGAACATTTTATTATTATTCTCTTTATATAAATCTTTGGAATCAACAAGTTGCATAGTGTATTCACTATATCTCTTTACTAGTAGCAGTGGTGTGATTTGGTCCACAATGAAACAAAATCATCCTTATGGTTTTTAATTGCTTCGTGAACCAATAATGTAATATATGAAATAACCAGTATAAATTTGGATTGATGGACTCTTTTATAGGCGATGCTCCATCATTGCATATATGCACACTGTAAATCTCATTGTAGATTTATTCATCATTGCATATTATATGTTGTTTATCTCATGTTTATTTAGTATGTTGTTTCAATACATAAAATTGATACCATAATGTACAAATGACAGTATCGTATACACATACATTCATCTTGATGTATAAGATGAAATTGGATTTGAAATACAAGATCTCAAATCCGCTACAATTCCCCTTTTTGTATAACATTTGTAAAGGTCAGCTTTATATTTTTGTTTGTTTCTTTTCATTCAACTATTACCATTTATTACCTCATCTCTTCTTGGTCTTTTCATAGATTTATGAGTTTTTTGTTGTTAATATATAAATGTTAGGATCAATTATCAAGCCAAAAACCAAGGAGAGGAAATAAAATTTCACATTGCTCAAAAATTTTATTTCATCTTTTCCGAATCTCCTTGGTGTTGAAAATTCTAAGATCACGGCAATAACATTTCTTGTGAGAAATTATGTAATAAGAACTCATATTTACCAAATATACACACAATAAATAAAAGGGTCTTAAAGTGGAAAAAGAAAAAAGTAATTATGGGGATCGTCATATCCAGTTTGTCTGATTTACTGAATTCATTGCCAGCTTACCTTCTATAAAGCCACGGACTTACTAAAATATTCGCGCCTTTAATTAATTACGGGTCGTCACCTTTTCCGCTAGGGATAGGCTTCCGTTCGCATTTCAAAGCTATATATTTAAGAGAAGCAAAGCAGAATAGATAGAAGTAAAAAAATAAACATTATAATAAATAAATAAATAAAAAACAGTGCAGAGATCGATAAACAATGGAGAAAAATGAGGGTGAGGATTCTCATGTAGCGCTTTCTGATGATTTGATTGAGAAACTGGAGAATATCAACAATTGGGACGATTGGACTTGGCCTTGGACATTTGATGACGACCAAATGTGGTGGTTTGGTGTCCTTGGCCAATTTATGCTATCGACTTCTTGAAGACGATGGTGAATAAGAATAAATAAAATGTTTCGTGTCATTTTTTTCTGAATGATATCAAATATTTTCGATTTCTCATCCCCCCCTCTTTCTGGGCAGTTGTTTCGCTTTTGCATTTTGTTTGGTTTTCTTCGATATTCTTATGGTGGTGATAATTATTAATTTCTTGTTTCTTCTTCGAAGAAAATGAAAACTGATATTAAAGCTTTCCGTTTTATCTTTATTTTGTCGATCTGATTCGATGTATTTTTTGCTAATTTTATGAGTTGTTCTCGTGCTGCTTATTAATTTTCACGGAAAATTTATCTTATTAGTCTTGACAAATAGAAACTCTATATTTCATAGACATCAAGATATACTCGCTTGGCTAGCTTCAATATTACTTGAAGTCGATTATCTTCCTATACAGACCTTTTGTTCAAAATGTATTAGTAACTGTCATGCGGTTAGAAATGAACACCAAATATTTAAAAGTGTTATCAGCTCAATAATCATAATCTATTGCCTTTCTTGTTCCATTAAAACGCGCTTATGTGTGTATATACTTATGCGGATAATGATCATAAATAATTTAAATTGTCATTAGCTCTTAGAATAATATAGCTGGATTCAGGGAAAAGATGCTTTAAAATTAAATAAATGCTTTATCCCTAATTATCTACAACTTGGACAAACATGGATATGCATGTTATGCTTTTTTACTGATGTCAAAATATAAATTACAGAAAACTAATAATTTGTAACAGTTGATGGTTTTACGCGACTGCATATGAATTAATTATGAAATATAATAGAGATAAGTATCATTCAATGGAAATTATTTTTAGCTAATTACCGAAATTAATCCAATTTTAATTTTATTTGAAAAACTCAATGTATTAGCCTTCTTGGTTTTTTATTTTACCTAGGTTAATCTTATTCTAATTTAGCAAAAGTCGAGGTTTTTGAATTTTAGTTATTATTTTTCTCTGGTTTTTGTAATTTATTTCCAGAAGCAAGTTTTTTACATCTCTGTGAAGACTCTGCACTCAGAGAAAATTCATTACATCAATAATTCTAATTTACCACACCTTTTTAATTGATACCTACATCTTATGATAATCTGGTATTTTAGTATTGGTCAAATTTAAATTATATCACTTGCCACTGTAAAATCGAAAATCAAACCATGTAATTGTTGACCTCACAATTATGAATATCAAGTATTAATTGAAAACTTAGTCTGATGTATAAAAAAAAAATTACAAGTTAGTTTTGCAATTACTACATTCATGGACTACATCATAACCTGAGAAAGAAGAACTTATAGCTCATAAAGAGAACGAAATAAATCATTATCATTAGTTAAACACGATGATAAACAAAAGAGGATCAAAAGTTGTTTTGGTATTGATATGAAGCTTTTCTAGTAGCCGGATTGTGTTGTCCTTCTTTTCGCTTTGGATCTCCCACTTGACTGCTTTCGATCTATCAAGAGTATCCCTTTACGTGAAGCAACATTTCTAATCATTAAGATTTTTTTTTAATTTTTTAAAACATCAAGATTCTTAAATATTTTGTTTCTGTGGTATATTTATTATAAATTGCCAGGGACCGATTGAATTATCAACTTAAGATTTATACAAGAGGTGGCTGTTTTGTTTTGGCATGGAATTATTGGTTACTTGGGACAATGATTTGAAACTGTTGGAGCAAGTTTATTTTGGCTTAAGTATGGGGCCTTGTATCAATAATACGATCGGTAATATCAATGCTCTTTTCTTTACACGATGCTCGTGTATGTGTGATTTGGTATAGTTTTCACTCCTTAGTTTTCATGCATGTTCTGAAAAGATAAAATACCTAAATAGATCCCTTGTTCTTGTCAAGATGATTGCACATTATTCTTATTGTAGTAATTTTTATTATTTTTTAGATCAGCAAAAAATTGCTCTAGTTGCAGGATTTCAAGTTTGGAAATGCATTTTGACCTCTTGAAATAAATTAGCTTTAGATCAGTTATCTAGAATACTCGTTTTCTTCATTTTGTTCCTCTTTTTTTTTTTTCTCTCTCTCTCTCTCTCTCTCTCTCTCTAAATTTTAGGTTGATATGCTTGTAAGTTTAAGTTCTATGTTATTTGCATACCCTTGATGTGTTTTCATTTTAATATTGCAGCAGGACAAGGCTGAGGAATTTTCTCAATCTCACAAGGATATTAGCTGGTGGTATAAGTACTTCACAATTTCCCTATATTTCTTTTTTTTTTTTCCTAAATTTTTTTTACTCATCGTGTGACTGAATATAGAAAAACATACCAGGAAAAAAATAATGAAAGGAAAAAGCTGTACATATATTTTTGGGAGATATTTTGTGAATCATGCTATTGATTATTGTTGCAAAGAAAATGCAAGGTAAATTTAATTCAAATCGATATTATATCCCTATTAAAATTACATTCAATTTCAGCGAACAATACAAATACTTGCCTTGGAATATTTCATTCCTTATTTGTTAACAGCTTATGTGTAAATCTTAGCAATTACAGGCAACACCATAATTACCATATATCCTGGCATTAAAATAATATGATATCATTAGTTGGACAAAGGCTATGGTTTTTGCCAGTAATTTACTTGCCATATTTACTTGAATCACATGGGTTTTGTACAGCAAAACATGCCTTAGTTACACTATATTTCCTATGTATATAAAATTTCAAAATTTGGAATTTTTTTGAGACGCCTATAAAAATAGCAACACAAATAGCAAGAAATGTATTCTTATTCCATTCTGTGTTGAAAGAAGAATATATATACATAGAGCTCGTATAAAGATGGCATTGTCAAAGGACGAATCGTGCCACAAGAAGCACGATGCAAATGAGCATGTCTCGCTACCACAAGATCTCATCGACAAGTTGAAGAATGTTAAGAGTTGGGATGAATGGCCGTGTCGATGGACCTTCGATGAGGAAAAGATGAACATGCCATTGTTATGGCCTCATGATGACGTCATTGGTGATTATCATCTCGAGCTCCATCAATTTCAGCTTGCCAATCATGGTGTTGAGATTGCTGAGCAAAAAGTGGGTACTAGAGAGTTCGACCAGAGATCCCTCATTAATAATGAAGAAAATTAATTTGCAAGACAATGTTTTTTCCAAAAAGAAAAAGAGAAAAGGACTAGAAGAATGCTACATTATTTTTATTTGATTTTGCAATGATTATCTTGATATGCTATACATCCTTTGCATAATCTTTTTTATGGTTTTCCCTATTATTATTTGTTCAGACTTTCATATATAAAAAATGACATCTTGGTCTCCCATGCAATTATTTGGAATATTTGACTACTAAATGTAATAACTGAGAATCAGTAAGTTACCAGAAAATGGATATATCCGAGTTGTTTCTATGAAGATTTTAAATCCTACTATAAACATAAATTCTTGCTGTTTATATAATTCGGAAGATTTTAAATGACATGATTTAAAATTCCAACGAAACTTAATGTATATTTGATAAGCATAGTAAATCAGCTTATACTTTATTTAGAAAATATATAAGCTCTTTGTATTCACATAAGCCTTGTTTAATTAGGCGAGCTTATTTGAAAAGTGATAACTTATTTTAGATGCTACTATTACAAAGGTTTCAAATAAGCACATAGAGCTTTTTAATTTTATTCTCCTTTTAACTCTTTTAATTTTTTGGAAACTACAATTGTCATTAGGTATTTCAATACTATTTTTGCATTTTATCACATTATTAATTATTATTTGAATATTGGACTTATTTTAGTAATGTGCGATTATTATTTTTATATTTATAATTAATAATGATAATAATATAACTAGATTTACAATGTTAACATTAATAAATAAAAATATAACATTAATTCATTAGATTTATAATGCTAATATTATTTCAAATATAATTAAAGAAAATATAAACGCTGAGAATTATGATGCTAATATTCTCTTAAAAATAAATAAACATTTTTATTATTATCTTAATTTAATAAAAACAATAACTAAATTTACAATACAATTTTCTTTAAAAAAATAAATAAATAATAACATAAATACTATTATATCAAACATGTACTTTATGTAATATTTTGAGGCAGCTTATGAGCTAAATTTGTCAAACGTTTCTATATAAATTAGCTAGTTTTTCGACTATCATCTATTAACTTTCAATTAATTTATCAACTGTCAACTAATTTTTAAACTATCAATTAAGTTATCAACTCTGTCTCTAAACATACGAGTCCAAAAGCCTCCATGGTATTCATTGTCATCATGTCTCACTAATATATATATATATATATATATAAAGAGGGAGTTTGGCAGGAAAGAGAAAAAGTTATAGAAAAATAGGTGTGTTTTTCCGCCCACGAATTTTTTTTAAGATCCCTCTAATCACGTTGTCCATCTATTTATTCTCACCTATTACCGCATAATTCTTAACATCCTATTTATCACATTTCCGTTTTCTTCCTCGGCCTGTTTTCTCGCTCTGATTCTTGGTTCTTTTCATTTGCAATCATAGAGTTTTCTATTTCAGTTTTTCTATCATTTTTGATACCAAACTAATTTGTATCAAAGTTTCTGAATTTTTTTGCAGATCTTCAAATACTTAGAGAAATTTATCTGCGATTGGATTTTATAGATCAATATTTTTTTGAATTTGGTTTGAGATAATTATCATTTTCTGAATTTACTTCGCCGTATATTAATTACCAATATTTTTATGAACCAATATTTTTATGATTTCTTTGCAGATCTCCAAACACTTGGAGAAATATATCTGCGATTGGATTTTATAGATCTGCAATTTTTGGATAGTACTAGTTTCTATCATTTTCCTCTCTCCCTCTTTTCTGATCTGCCATTTCAAGTCATGTGTATCAATATTTTTATGGATTTTTCAGATCTAAGACTGCGGCAAACTATCAATATTTATCTAAATTTGGTTAGAGATAACTATCATTTTCTGAATTTAATTCGACGTATATTAATTACCAATATTTTTATGATTTTTTTTGCAGATCTTTTGATTAATTATTTTTTCTTTTTCGTAGTAATTACCAATATTTTTCTGAATTGTTTGCAGATTTCCAAACAGTTGGAGAAATATATCTGCGATTGGATTTTATATAGATTTTATACAGATTCACTTCAAAATCGATGAAGAACTTAGATCGAAAATTCACCATTTTTAACTAACAAATTCAGTTCGAAATGATGAAAAAAAATTCAGAAATGCTCTTTCATCATAGATCGGATCGGATCTTTCCGGTCTGAACAGAGCAAATGGGTTTTCCACCTTTTATGTCTGAAAATATTGAACCAATCTTTTTTCTTCTTAAATAAATCATTTCGATCTTTTTGTAGGTTGCAGACTCAATGGTTTCAACTGCACAACCAGGTAAAACATATTTTAATGTAATATTCGTTATTATCTCAATTGGTTAGTTTTTCAATTAAAAAATTCATTTCTTATCATTTGATGTTCGTTTTTTTTTTCTTCAATCAAATTGCATTTTTTTTTTTCATTCAAATGTTTTATGATCATATGTTGTACATGTCAAATTTTCATTTTGTTTGGATTTTACCGTATTTGTTTCAAAAATAGCTTTGATCGAATGATTTGTTTAATTGTATATCAATCTTTCATCTTTATAGGAATGAATACTTTTTCTTTTTATCTTATTGCAGATCAAATGAAATTCAGATCGTTAATTCGGCATCTTACAGTTGCAACAGAGATGGAAGATTTTATTGCATTTTTCTCGTTCAAATATTTTTTGATTATTTTTTTTACAGGTCGATTTTTCATTTTGTTTGGATTTTATTGTAGTTGTTTCAAAAATAGTTTTGATCGAATGATTTATTTAATTGTAGATCAATCTTCCATCTTTATATGAATTGATACTTTTTATTTTTATCTTATTGTAGATCAAATGAATTTAACTCCAACATTCAGCATCTTACGGTTGAAACCAAAATCTTTCTATCTTTTTTCTATTTTAATTTTTCGAGTTGTTTAATGAAATTGGAATTCATTATTGCAGATCTTCGAACAAAATCATATCATCGTTCTTCGCAGGACGTATTTTTAGTCCATACCAAACTCTGTTTTTAATTGTAGGATAATTTTTTACATGATCCATTTCTTCAGACACTTAAGGAAAACATGTAGGATGCTAAGTTCTGTACTAGGATTATTATTATTATTTTTTTAATTGTGGTTTGAGTTATTGTAGTAGTCATTAGATCGGGTCTTCAGGCTACATAATGTAATTATTTTTGGCATTTCATATGTATTCAGGGGCGGATCTATGCCTTGTTTAGAGGGGGCCACGGCCTCCCCAAAAATTTTCAAAAACCCTATTACCATATGTGATTATTTGATTAAGTTCTTATAAATATAAACAGCCTCTCTAAATTTATATTTACTTTAGTTGGTGGAGTGGTAAGAGTCCTTTTATATTTCTAAAATGTCTTGGTTCAAACCCCACCACCTCCTAATTTTAAGCCTTTCTTAATCTTTTTTCTCTTTTATTTTAGGGAACTTTTACGGTGTCTTTTCCTTTATTTTATTTGATTTCCTTTTAATTCTTAAGTTTTTTCCTCTTTCCTTAATACCATAACCCCTTGTTTAATTTTCTCATTTCCTTTATTTTTTTAAGAAAAAATTTGATACCTATAAATAGCCCTTATCTCTTAATACTTTTATTCTTCCTTTTTTTAATAGAGATTTTTCGAACCTATAGATAGCCCCTTATTTATTTTTGCTTTACTTTTATTTTTTTATTTAAAAAAATCAATTCCTATAGTTCATTATTTCTTTCTTTTTTCTTTCTTTTTATATTTATTATATATATATATATATATATATATATATATAGGCCTCTCCAAACATAAGAACCTGGATCCGCCCCTGTATGTATTCATACACATACTTAATATAATGGAATATATTAAATATGTATTAATTTCAATATATTAAACACAATTAGTTGTATTAATTTCAAACCACGCTGAATATATTTGGTATGAGACAACCATATATATCGGAATTCTAGGAATCTTATAGTTTTATTAAGGAAAAACGGATTTATAGTTTTATTAAGGAAAAATGGATTTTTTTGAATTCTAGGAATCTTATAAGGAAAAACAAATTTTTTCTGAATATACTATAAAAATAAATATATCGATCTGCACTATTAATCATAGTAAAAACATATTTCATTAATTAAGATATTAGTAAATTAATGAAATTGTTGATTTACTAAATTAATGCATTTCTTAGGGTAAATATATAAACAATGAATTACTTAAGATATTGTTAAATTATTAGTTTCATTAATTACACGTATACTACATGCTAATTAAATTACATTTTAATTATTACTTAAAATAATGATAATTCAGAATTTAATTACATTTTAACCATATTTACGAATATTAATGATTAAGGAATGAGTAAATATGGATACATACGACAGATTAATTCTTGCTTTTATTAATTTAAGTATTGATACTGTAGAATACTATTATAAAAAAATAAGGTAATGAGATGAATAAAAGTGTTTCATTATTATTATTATGAATTTTCAATAATCAATTATATTGGATATTATGTTATATTAGTTTACTTTTAGTTTGTTTATCAATGAATATATTTGTTAACATCTCCCCGTAGATAATAATGGTTTTGATGGCCATTAATTAATAAACGTAATATATTTGGTAACATGTTCATCTAACCTCATAAAAATATATTACCATTTTGATTGCCGAAAAGTCAATTTAGTTTTTATATAAAAACTAATATTACCATTTTGCTAATTACAGATATTTTGTAATTAAATAAATTAACACTCATAGTTTAAGGAAAATCAACTTTTATATACCACCAAAATCACTAATTAATTCTTTCAACTCGGATAACAAGTCATAATTTAAGTTGTAAGATTGATCATTTATGGAAATAATCTATTAAATAAATATATAATATTGTAATTTTTGGCAATCATGAAATTAAGTTGTAAGATTGATGATCATCACAACTTTTATTTATGAAATTACTCTCTTTCCCTCTATGTATATAGATTTCCACACAATAATAAAAAAATAAATAAAAAAAATATAAATTAATCTTATAAATTAAAATAATTTTCATTCATACAGATTGTATTAATTTATTTTTCATTCATCCAAAAGGAATGAAGAAAATCACCAAGTCTGCAATTATTAGCAGCAAAAGGCAATTGTCGAACATAAGTCATGACGATAGCATTCATATTTTTTTATAGTTTCATTATTTTGTTTGTATAATTTCATGATCTCTGTATAAATTTCATGATATTTTTTATATTAAATTATACTTGATAATAGAATAAACAAAGTTTTAATATTTTTTTAGCTTAATATGCAATTTATTTTTTCTTGATGAAATTACTCTAATTTACATATTTATTTCTATTTTTAATTTATATTAATATGTATATAAATTGTCCGTACAACTCAAACTCAAAAATCTTAGAAAATTTCTTTACCACAATTAATTAATTCAATTTATGTTTTGATAAATTAATATAATATTATAATTGAATTATATCAAATAATCTTATTAAATTTAGGAATATTTTTACCAAAAAATCAGGTAAACACATAACAAATATAGCAAAAGTTATAATTAGGAATTTTAATATTAGATAATGATATTTTCTATCCTGTTATAAACTCCATGTTTTATTTTATTGAATTATATTTTTATAATAAAACAAACAATGCTTAATTTTATCTACGTATTTAAGTTATTTTTTCTTGATGAAATCACTCTTATTTACGTATTTATTTCGCTAAAATTAATATTAATATGTATATAAATTGTTTAGTTATTATACAAATGATCTTATGACAACATACTTTATATGAGATTAATAAAGTGCATCAAATTTCAAATTATCCCAAACTTTTATTTTGCAGAAAATATCAATGTATTGGAATCGACTTCTAAAGAGCATACACAGATCAGGATAATGAAATAAATAATTTACAATCATTTGTAGTGACTAAAGTTTCATCTCTATTTCAGAGGTTTCCAATGACCGATATTTCTAATGGTAATTTATTATTTTACTATTCTAATGGTATGTTATTATTTTACTATAATTTTTGTGCATTTATAACTATTTCGCTAAAATTAATATTAATATGTATATAAATTGTTTAGTTATTATACAAATGATCTTATGTAACATTATTCCAAAACATCCCAAGCTTTTATGTTGCAGAAAATAGCAATGTATATGAATCGGCTTTTATAGAGCATTACACAGATCGGGATAATGCAACAAATAATTTACAATCATCGGTAGTGGGTGAAGTTTCATATCCTTTTCATAGATTTCCAATGACCGATATTTCTAATGGTAATTTATTATTTTAATATTCTAATGGTATGTTATTATTTTACTATATTTTTTATGCAATTATAACTAATTTAAAATAATTTCAGAAAAGATACACTCACTCTTAATCGAGCTTTTGGGTCTGTACTATTATTGTTATACTATATAATTGTTAGGACTATTATTATAACCGTTATTATTATTGTTATTATTATTGTTTTTTTTTTGTTGTTGTTGATGTTGTTGTGACAAAATACTTTTCAATTGATAGGTATAATTATATAGTCATTAATTATTCATCTGATTATACCATAAGCCTTAAAATATTCATTAATATTTTAATAAAGAGATTATTGCTTAATATTCTTTATACATTAGTATTAATTATGTACATACATTTCTCAATTAAACTAATTATAACACATAATTTAATGTACATTTCATCTCTTAACTAACTTTTATAACTTAAATACACATTTAAGTCAAACATATCATAATATCAAAACCCTCTTATGGAAACTATGAAATATCATAATATCAAAAAATAATATTTTAGTGTATTTGTTAATTATGCTATTGCCATTTATAATGAGTTGTTAATTATATATATTCCATAATTAATTAGATTAGCAATCATAATTTATTTACGATATGTGAATTTCTTTAATTGTGTATCATACATATATATAAGTTACAATAATAATGACAAAAAGTTCATATGGAAAGTCACTAATAAAAATATTTCACATTATATCTTAATTATTACAAATTCTATTTATGAAATTACTATCTCTCTCTCTATATATAGATTTCCACACATTTTAGAAAAACAAGATCAATTACTCATACAATCAAATTGACAAATAATCTCATTATAATTTTTTAATTTTATATAGTATATTATTGCTAATCATATAAATTAAAATAATTTTCATTCTTAATGATTGTATTAATTCATTTTTATTCATCCTAAAGAAATGAGTGAAATCACCAAATCTACAATTATTGGCAGCAAAAGACAATTGTCGAACATAAGTCATGACGGTAGCATTCATGTTTTTTTTTATAATTTCATGATTTTGTTTATATAGTCACACACACACACAATATATATATATATAT
>BMAC01000626.1:25543-78796 GCA_014905375.1 Phtheirospermum japonicum | reverse complement strand
TATATATACAAAAGAAAATTATAAGAAAATTTTTCTTTCAAGACCATTTATAAATTAATGTTGTTTATAATACTTGAGTAATAATGCTGGAGTTAACTATATTATGTTCCCCCAGGTTCCGGTGATAACTATTATGCTAGGTGCCTCCTCAATGTTGTTCGAGGAGCACAATGTAACGATGACTTAAAAAAAGTGAACAGAAAGTAACACGATACATATCGTGATGTGTGCTACTCAGTTGGGCTACTAGATGATAATAGGGAATATATCGATGGCATCGAAGAAGCAAGTTATTGGGGATTTACACATTCTATTAGGTCTTTATTCATGACATTGCTTGCGTCCAAATCTATATCTCTACCGGAAAAAAGTTTGGGAAAAATATTGAAAATATTTATTAGATAACATTTATACATACAACAAAAGTTGAGGAATAACAAGTGTATTAATTAATAAACTTCAATTATATACATGGTTTTTTGATGGTGTTTTTTTTATATTTTTTCATATAAGTTAGTGAAAGTACAATTATTATTAAAAAAAATTGTACAAATTTGAAAATGAGTGATGCTAAAATTCAAAACCTTGCTTTACTGGAAGTGCACAAGTTGTTGCAGAGCATGGGGAAGAGCTTAAAGTACTTTCCTCCAATGCCAATTCCAACTAAAGTCGACTCTAATATTTCTTTTAATTGATTTATTGCTGAGGAATTGAACTATGACCGTGATGCCCTCATCGAAGAACACGCTAATTCATTTCAAAATCTGAATAAAGATAAAGAACATGTATATGACGAGGTCATGAAATCTGTTTCTTCAACAAATGGGGGCTTATTCTTTGTTTATGGATATGGAGGAACTGACAAAACTTTTGTTTGGAGGACTCTTTCTGCAGTAGTAAGATCTAATGGTAGGATTGTATTAAATGTAGAATCTAGATGCATAGCTTCTCTTCTTCTTTCAAAATGAAGTACCGCATTCTAGGTTTAAAGTTCCATTTAATCTCCATGAAGAATCATCGTGTGGGATTTTACAGGGGACTCCCCTTGCGGAATTATTGGCGCATTGCACAACTGATAATTTGAGATGAAACTCCAATAATGCACAGACATTTTTTTGGAACTTTAGACAAAACATTGAAAGATATTATGGGATTCAAGAATCCAAATGCTAGAGATATTTCATTCGAAGGTAAAACTGTTGTACTTGGTGGAGATTTTCGCCAATTCTTCTGGTGATTCCTAAAGGTACTAGGCCAGACATAGTAAATGCAACCATCAATTCTTCTCACCTATGGATTCATTGCAATGTTCTGAGATTGATAAAGAATATGAGGCTTCAAAATCTCAACTCAGAGCCTGATTCGATTGAATTGAAAGAGTTTTCTGAATGGATAAATAATATTGGAGATGGAACAGTTGGAGGATCAAATAATGGCATCGTTAAAATCGACATACCAAATGATTTATTATTGTTATATGATGGTGACTCTATTGCATCAATTGTGTCCAGCACTTATCCACAATTTGGAACGAATGCTGAATGTTATGTTTATTTGGAGGGTCGGGCTATTCTTGCACCAACACTTGATGTAGTCAATTTAATCAATGAGTATATGACTTCATTGAATGAAGGGGAATGTAAGATATATTTGAGCTCAGATAGTGTGTGCAAATCTGATGCAAATGTTAATATTTTGCAAGATGTCCAATCACCCGAGTTTTTAAACACAATCAAGTGTTCTGGGTTGCCGAATCATGAGCTACGATTTAAAGTTGGCACTCCAATCATGTTGTTGAGAAATATTGATCATTTACTTGGTTTGTGCAATGGAACTAGATTGGTAGTTACGAAATTGGGTGATCATGTTTTGGAGGCAACGACTCTCCAAGGAAGTAACGCAGGTGAAGTAGTACTCATCCCACGAATGACTGTAACACCATCCGATCCTAGGTTGCTTTTTAAGTTTCAACGAAGGCAATTTCCGGTAATTGTGTCATATGCAATGGCAATTAATAAAAATCAAGGCCAATCTCTATTTCACGTTGGACTTTTCTTGAAAAACCCTATTTTCAATCATGGTCAATTGTATGTTGCAATATCAAGGGCGACCAACCGAAAATGTTTAAAAATCTTGATTTGCGATAATGAAAATAAATGTAAAATTTTTTTACGAATGTTGTGTAGAAAAAAGTATTTCATAATTTGTAAATTATAAATTTCTGATTAATAATAGTTTTGCTAATCATGTTTTATATAATATTTAATTGTTCAATTTCTTCAGTTTATTATTTTAATATTTATCTAATTCTACTTTTCTTTAAATTAGTATACCAATTTATTTTTTATATTATCAATATTAAAATAATATTAAATATTTAATAAATTAAACTTTAAAATTATTTCTCATGCATCACACGGGTGTAATACTAGTAATAGGAAACCTACAGTTAACGTCTCATTTAATACTAGACAATTATTAAAATTTCGTTTGAGCGCATTATATAAACAAATCAAGCTTGGACCTATATTTTCATTCGAGATCGAAATACAACTCAACTTTAATATTAATTACTGAAGAAATATGTGTGTGGAAAAATCAAACCACTCAAATTCAACTCGATTAATGTTTGCTCAATATTCTGAACTATCAATCTAAAACCAAAAATAATAAATTTGATTCGAGGTTATTTTTGACTGGATTCGACTAGTTTGCATCCCTATTTGTGCCAAACTTCTCATTATTTTTCAAACCAATCTAATATATCAAACTATAAAAGGAAATGAATTCAATATCAACATAAAAGGAAAAGCCAGTCTCTTTAGTTTTTAATAGCATCTTTATCACTCCGCCACGTTAGCAAAAGTACACTCTACATCATTCCACCCCCCCTAATCTTATTTATTCACCCTACCAACAGCAAACTTACTATTTATGGGTCCCACATATTCCCCATTAATTTCCATTTATACTTTTTATATTTCAATACAATTATATTTATCTATTATCTATTTAAACAATTTATGAATATAAGAACTATATAATATATATATTTGAATTTTTTTATTTATAATATTAATTTATTAAATCTATTAAATTAATAATAATTTATAATTATTTAAAAATAAGCCTCAAAATAAGCGTCCTGATGAGATCGGTAAGATAAAAAAAACATGCAATTTGATTAAATAAAAAATAATAAACATTACAAATTCAAACATTAAAAATTAAACATAGTACATATTTGCGCACTCACACTAAGGTCATTCCGATCTCATTTTATTATACATTTGAGTACTAATACATTGAGAATGCATCAATTGAAAGCTGCTTCCATCTTCTTCCACAATGGTACCACGTCATACAAATAATATCTGTGTGATGCATCATCACCGTATTCCTTCATTAAAAAAAAGTTAGTAATTCAATGAAACCAACAGATACCATATAATTATTTGTAGACAGATGTGTGGACTTTATATAGAATGGAGATACATTATTATTGATAGCGGTATCAATACAGATCAATCCACGTTCTTAATCCAAAAAAACTCAATCCCCATAAATTATTATTTTCCACCAAACGTACCTCATCTCCATTTCTTCGACCCTATCGTTAATTTCAGGAAAAGTAGGTGAAATCATGAAACGACTCTACAGTAGACTTCTTACCAGTGGGACGCTAAGATGAAATCCGCTTTTTTGCACTTCTTTGAACACTTTCTTTCTGACTGATGAGAAATTCCAAGATGACTCGTTCCATCTCCATGGTCCATGGAGTAATCGCACGATTATAGAAATCATGGTGTATTTTTAGTACATCCGGATGGTTTTCATCAAAGTTAGTCATTATAATTAGCTGGTATAGTTTATATTTTTTGAGGGTGAAGGTAAGAACAATATTCTGTAGTGTATTTATATAAAAATTTTTTGATAAGATATGCATTTGGATAAGATTTTCTAAGATTTTTTTGGATGATGTGGAGATTTTGGATAAATAATAATTCTTTAACCTTTTTTTAGATAAGATGTGATATTTTATTTTATTTATATATATATTCTTGATTTTATTTCACTTATAATTAATATTTATGAGTACTTTAAAATTTTAATTAATAATAAAATTTTGATTTTTTTAGGTGTGAAAACTTATTCTATTAATTTTTTATTTTTACTTTTTGAGATAAGATGTGATATTCTATTTTATTTATATATCTATTCTTGATTTTTCTCACTCATAATTAATAATCATGTGAGTACTTTAAAATTTTAATTAATAATAAAATTTTAATTTTTTTACGTGTAAAAACTTATTTATTTTGCAATAATTTTTTAATTTTATATATATATATATATATATATATATATATATATATATATATAAACCAGAACACGCACACAACAAAAGAGGGTACAAAAAAAGGAAGAAACAGGAAAGAAAAAGGAAAACAAAAAAAGAAAAGAAAAAGAAAAATGGAGCTGCAGAGGTGGGGCCCAGTGCCCCACTCTCCGCCAGGCGCGTACAGCGCACGCGGTAATGCTATTGGTCCGAGGCGGCGGCTGCCGCCCACCCTCCTTTCTCCCTCTTTTTTTTTCTTTTTTCCATTTTTCCTTCCCCTCCACCCCCTATCCCCCTCCCTCTTCCCTCCCCCGACCCAACCCCTCCCCATTTAACCATTCCCTCCCCACCAAACCTACCGAAAAAAAAGCTCTAATATGGCTCAGAATTTTGAGATTACTTCAGCATGTTGATTTAGCCATTAGGCCACAAGGGTTGGAGCCCAGTGGGCCAGTGACATACGTGAATATGAAAATTGGCGAATCATTTGTTATTGTTAAATGTATTCAAATTTTCAATTTGAACGTAACATTCGAAAATTTCATACGAACACCCTGAGTTTATACCATGAACTCATAAAAGTTGGGGTGCCAATATCCACGCCTTTAGAACAACGAGAATTTCATATATAAATAGTAAAAATTTATAATTAACTTAAAAGTTGATTTCATAATAAATAATAAAAAATAATAATTAAATGTAGTTGTTGTTAGAAATATGTGGGTGATGAAACTTAATAATTGTTAAAAAAATGTTATCATTAATTATTGATTTGATGATTTAAAAAGTAAATTGATTTGTGGGGAGCAAACTGAACCAGAATGATATCCAATCACAACCTAAGAATACACGAGGATCAACAAACTGCAGCAGCTGTTACTAGTATGCTCTTTTGTAGTCCAAACATTGAAAGACATAATAAATTGATGAGAAAAAAATGGTCTCCCAATATTTCATTAATAGATCAAACACAAGTTATTAATTAAGCACAACTACATAAACAAGGCTCTTCTGACTCTGGAAATACTTAAAAAGAAAATTGCACACCAAATCTATGGAGCTATTAAGCATTGTCTCAGATCAGTTTCCAATTCAACAAGAACTTAATTTCTTGCTTGGATATCAAATGAAACATTACGATACAAAAAGTTGTGGTCGGTCTCTTGAGTCAATGCCGTGAAAGAGTTTACGGAACAATAGCTCAGTTTTGAAAGAGGGACAACTTTTTAAAGTTCATCCTGCATAACGAAATATGAACAAACAACAATTCAGTCTATGAATTATCAAATGCATATATCTTAGCATCATTTTTTTGTTTGCAAATTATCAACATTGTCTTTGTCATCATGTGCAAATGCGATTTAGCGAAAAAGTAGTCTCAAACATAAATCAGGTCATATGAGATATGCATGAGAAATTGGGGTGATGTATTTTGCCTACCACTGTGATAACCGGAAAGCATATAGAAACCCGAATGAATTCTACTTATTTATGTTATTTCTATCTACAAATACCCTTTTATCAACCTCATTTTATTTTACCAAAAAAGTCGATTGATTTTCATTCGGAACTTATATCAAATACAATTAGGAATCTAAAATACCAAAAACAAAAAACAAAAAACAAAAACAAAAAACAAAAACAAACAAAACTCACATGATAGTCGTCGTCCAAATAATCACGGCGGTGCTGCAAAGTAAATTTCATATTTATGTTAGGCTCCAAGTACAGGAAAACGGCAGTAATTTAACGACAAAAACATAAGAGAATTCCAAAAATGTTCTAGAAATGGCTTATGACACCTCAGATATGAATAAAAGTTTGGAAGTCAGAAGACGAACAAGAGATAGAACATCAGACTTTAACTTGGTAATCATTTTCAAACCTAATAAATAAAAGAATGTAATTAAACAAATATCTTAACCAACCTTTCTGTATCTGTCCCTGTGGCGCTCCCTGTCCCGATGCCTTCTATCATAACCCCTTTCTTTTCTCCTCCTTTCCCCTTCTTCTCTTGCTCTCTGAGCATCCTGCATTAAATAAATAAAATTTATTAAAATAAAAAACATTTTAGGTTTTCATCTTTCCATGTGAATTGAACATTTAAGTCAGGCTGAAACCTCTTCTTCCTTTGCTTTTCTCACTTTTTCCGCTTCCTCAAAGGCTTCTTTTTCAGCCTAAAAATTTCAGAACACAAAACAAGAGAGTTTAGAAGGCTATTGACAATAATGCACTTTTAAAAATAGATCGAAGCAGAGGGCCCCACCTCCCTATTAGCAAATACTTCGTCCACGACATTCTTTGCATAGTCGGGATCGTCACAGATCAGAATGTTGTCAAAAACAGAGCCAGCTTTCACCTGTAACCATAGCAAGGCCAAACTCGATTTTAAATGAAGAATAATTGAACAAAATTAATAATAATAAAGGAAACACAAAATGTTAGCTTTGCTAAAAACTCACCTGCCAAACCTCAATGCCAACATACTTGATTGGCTTCAGAACATAAAGATCAGGATCATCTTCAAATTCTAACCACAAAAGGAAAGCCAATAAATACCAATATTAGAAGTTGTGGTATCACTCAGAAATAGTTTATTAGATACTGAAACTAAAGAACGGCAGGCTAATGTGTACACATAAGCTTTACCAGGATTATCAATATAAGGGATCTTCCATTTTCCTTTATAATTAGGATTCTTGATTTTCTGCTCGACAAAAAAGAATATCCATCAATGTGAATTTAACAATGAAACACGAATAAAGCATTGCTCGGCCATTTTCAAAACATTTTGGCATACCTTAGCCTTCCATGGTCCTTTGTATGCCGGATTTGGAATTTTGGGTGCTTTCCACACTCCATCTTCGTCTTCATCCCAGTCATATGGCTGCTCGAGACAACACAAATAATTAAATGCATCTTTTCCAATAGTACACTTTTTGTCAAAATTTCAGACAAAGGTAATGAACTTGAGAAAATCAAGTCCTGGTTTGATGTTTAGTGATCAACTGACCTCTTTTGCCTTTGGATCAGGTATTTCACGCGGAATAGAATCATATCCCTGCAATGTCAAGCATATTAGAAATTAATAAAAATAAGAGACTCATTAGAAAAAAACAAACTGTGGAAAACCTAGTAAAGTGGCAAAGTGCAATACCTCGGGTTTAACAGCACTTGGATCATTTATATATTCTCTATCATCCCAGTCCGCAGGCTGTCATTATAGTTATAATAAGAAACATGTGAGTTCAAAGAAATATACAATCAGTCCTTAATTACTTTCTCATTTTATTTAGAAAATACTCTGTATGTAAACTATTAAAAATAACTAAAAAACTTTAAGAAAAAATAAATAATAATAATAATAACAATAACAATAACAATAAATGATATTAGGTAATAAACACACAAAACCTAATTAAATTTATAACCATGAAATTAACTAGAATTCTCTAAGAGAGGAAGGATATTTGGTGGACAATAACCTTTTTTGCATTCACCGCTTTAATTTTGCGGGGAGGTAAGATATCCCAGTCTGTATACATGCTTCCCGAATCTCTTTCTCGACCGTCGATCAGGACACTGTACGACGCATCGGGGCGAAGAATGAACGTATAAAAATGTGTTAACTTATCCGTTTCACATTGTAAATCCTTCTTGATGGGGTAATTTTGACCCTGATATGAAAGTATGACGTGAAGTTTCTTTGTCTGAGTGCCGCATATATCAGGTCCAAACATCATACTGCCGACAAAGAAAAATTTTCCAAACAATTATTGCTTAAAAATGTAATGTTCATGAAAGGTAAGTGAAAACTGAAAATTTACGACAGATAATAACGAAACCGAGTAAGAAAGAAAAGATAAATTCACAATTCACAATTCACAATAACTGATAATTGTTAATGAGTAGAAACAAAGCAAACCAGTTTCTCTATACCCAAATGTCTGCTATCTTTAAACTTTACAATATCAAGCATGACATTATTGCGAAAACTATAACAGGAAAATCAGATACCAAGAAAAAAAAGAGCAACCTAGAAAATGAACAAATTCCTAAGAATACCTGTAAGGAGTGTCCCCACCAAATTTCTTTTGATTAACGTAACCGGAAAGAAGCTTAATGTAACCACCACCACATTCAATATCCTGCTCAAGTCGAATGGAATATTGAACAACCAATGTTCTATTCTTGTTGCTGAATTCTGGTATCTTAGCGGATATGGCGAAATGCCGAGCATCAGTGGTTGTCTGAATACCTGAAATAGCATAGAAACATCTAAAAATCGATCCATGGAAAGCTCTTCACAATTTTATCTCACTTTACTAAGTTGGGGTTTGGCTAATAAAAGACTATAAGATGTTAATGACAATTTTGTAATTAAAATGGACAAAGTTAAAGGAGGTTTGTAAGAACTTTCTTTTTTTAGAAACAGCTTATAAGCCTCCTACACTGTTTTTTAGAAATATAGAAAGCAAAATGAAGTTTTTAAAACCACGAAGTAAGTTTTTTGGACAAAATATGAAAATCATTTCAAAGATAACTTCGCCAATTTTTTTATTTCTAAAATCAATTTATCACAGCAAGAATATTTATTTATAGAAGTAAAAATAAAATAAAATTATAACCTTTATCATCAGGATCACCATGCCATTTTCCGGCCGTATGCTTAAACGATCCAGCTTTCCCTTCACTCCTTTTCCAATCAGACTTCACCCACCTACCCTGCCAACCATCTTTTCAACACAGCAAATAGTAAAATCATTAACAAGGTAAAAAGTAATTTAAGGAGATAAAATAAGTTTCTGAACTTTTTTTTTTTACTATATCATTCAATTAATTCTTATCAAAAAACACTAGATACAGAAAAAAATAAGACTTGCACAGCTTAAACTATATAGAATCAAACTCACCAGAGCACCAATTTATCTTCACTAACCCACTCACTACCGAAAAGTTAATAAATGAACTAAACCCAAATCCCATCTTCTATAATTCAATATACTTGATCAAATATTTATGGGCGACCCAGAAGAACTTCAATATATTCACTAAACACTACTACGATTAGCATCTAGCTGAATATACAGTAAAAGAGAATTAGAAAGAGAGAGGGGAAAATAGTAAGTTACCTTCAAAACGCTCCTCAAAAATGATTTCAGCAAATGAAGAGCAAAAGAGTGAAAATATTAGCACCAGTGAAATTGATGCTACTAATAGCAGTGGCTTGGGCTTAGATTTTGCCATAATTTCCCAGTTGTGGGATTTCTTTCTGGTTCGAGCTAATTATAGAAATTAGATTGCTTTTTAACCCCATTATTTGTATTTTATTACGGTCATGTCCTGTTTTTAAAAAATGTTTTATCAGACTTTTCAAGTCTACGGGGGACCCATTTGGCACGTTAGTTCGTCCAATGGGAACATTTCTAGCAATTCTTTTTATTTTTTTATTTCAATTTCTTGAGACATGCACAATGCAATATTGTACATTGGGATTTCAATTGAATATATAAGTGCCAATAAAAGTTAATTTCATACATTCTCATCATTAACACTTGCTCCACTTAACTTGCCTAAACATTTTTCTTGATAATAATAAATTTAAAAATAAACTTTCATGTTATTTCTTCTTTTAATCAAAATTTTTAATTGACCAATACCCCAAAGAACGGGTCGAAAATGGGTTTATTGTAATTATTGGAAACAATAGGGTTCTTGACTGGGCAAAATGTGGGAAAATTTTGGGCCTGGCAATTGCCATTGACTCTCAACGATCAGTCTTCTTCTCAGTCAATGTCTTCTCTAGGTGGACCAGGTTTATATTAATGGAATTTAAAGTTTCATTTCTGATTTCCATTTTCACAATAAATTAATCTCTAAATCTGGAGAGCTCTTATTTATTTGTGTTTTTTTTTTTTTTTTTTAAATAAGAATAAGCTTCAATGCCTGGTATTTTCATAAAATTTACGAGCTTTTAGGCTTAGCTGTGAAAATCTGATTAGTTTTATTTCCAAACTCATTCTATGATCTTACTATTTATAGAGTTGAAAATATTTTCATTAATTTGACTGAACATAGAAATAAAAATAGAAATTAGTATTTGAACTCATTATGTTTCTACGATAAATATATAATTATATTAGCTAGGTTTAGTTCGAAAGTTAAATATAGTATTTGTTATACGTTAATTTTGCTATGAATGATATTGTACATCTGCACATCTACGTTCATGAAAAAATGCCAACATTTTTTTTTCCAGAAATAACAATTGTTAGGTTTCAACTTCCAAGTGGTTTTTTTTTTTCTCAAACAAAACAAGCTTAAATTCATAACGTACCTAAGAAAAAAATGTTTCGTAAAAGGAAAACACATAACTGGATCCACTGAATATTTCACATCTAAACGGTTAAATTAAATGATTCTCACGTATAAACGGTTAAATTAAATGATTCATAATATTAAATAAACTCATTGAAGTAACATGACCAGCCTGAATTCTAAGCAAGGCATTGACGATTTGGAGTAAAAGCCTAAATACAGAGCAAGTGAATAAACACTGCAAATAAACCTGCCTTATGCCCTTTTATTTCAATCTGATGAATTGCTAATACTTCGTTCAAAGAAATTATTAAAAATGCTAACACATTTTTGATTCTACAAAACACGAACAAGAAAGCACGACACATCCAATGAATGTGTTTACTCAATATGATTTAAAACGTCATTCTCAGTCTCCATCACCAGCAAATTATGCAGACCCACAATGTAACTCAGCAAAAAAGCAAATTACACGAAAGCATAGAAGCGTTTAACAAGCAAGAATTTGATCTTTCAGCTCGGAAATAGTTTATTATTTGAAATAGGGATATTCAGACATCAAAAAAACTAGCCGTGCTTAGATAGCTGGAACGAAGGAAGGGAAATTAAAACGGGAGCATTGCCACTATTTCGCCTGAGGGTGAGATGCAATAAAGTCAACAGCAAGATTGATTGAGCCTGATTTTGTCTGCTTCATTGTCAGGAATCTCAAAGCCAAATTCTTCTTCAAGGGCCATCACAATCTCCACACTATCCAAACTATCCAGTCCAAGATCACTCTGGAAATGAGCATTTGGGGTAACCTAAAACGTCCAATTATTGGATGAAGTTAGTGGTACAATCCATGTGAGCAAAATACTGAAACAATGTTTCGAGAAGATTGAAAAATAAAAATTATTATATCATAAGCGAAGTGTAAAGAATAGCACAAGTAAACAGGAAAAAAGAAAAAAAAAAAAGAACATATATTGTAGCCAAAAAAATTAGGTTTTTCTTGACGATATATTGTTGCCCGAGTTATTTAACAAAACTGAAGGTCCTTTATGTTATCTCTATAACATACTTGTTAAGTCATGTATTAATATTAAGCCTACTCAAAAATTATTGCAACAGCAAAAGCACCTCTGAAGACAAAAATAATTTAATGGGAAATCACTTTGAATCGTAATAATTGTCATAAGAGAATTATGAAGGCAGATTTTGTGGTGCCCTGACCCAACACATCTCTGTAAAAATTACATGCTATTGTTTCTTAGACAACCTAAATTCTGATAAGTTACCTTTTAGAAGTAAAGCTATATCCCAGAGTTTGCATTTTTATATGTTGGTAAGGACAAGGGAAAAGGAATTAGAGGTGCAATGGGACAGATTCAATCAAGACATCAGATATTATAAGTTATGCAAAAACCAAATATTTCCTCTTAACCAACCAAAAATAAAATATGAGAAAAAAACAAAAAAACATTGGAAACCACGAAGACAAAAGAAGTCCTCGTAAAATACTGTGATCTCGTACAATTATAATACATAGATTATGCATTTGATAAATTCAATTTGTAGTTATCCATTAGAAGGGGGACCGTAAGCAAAAGGAAGGATGTATCATTTACCCTGAGAACAACCCCGAATTATCTACAATCAACAACTCAGTCTAAATATTTAGACCACACCTTTTGAATGCTACTAACACTATACAATAATAAGATTCGTAATCTATTGAAGTACGAGTACAATGTATCAAATAACCCTCATCCTCTTAACAATATCACTATTTGACAAAAAGCCAACACGAACTGATTCCTGCACAATCTTTGCATGAAAAAACAAGAGGAGCCCAAAGACTGTCATCAATCACAGACCACTAAAACAACTAAAATATTCCCAGCATATGGTACGAAATCAGATTAACAGCAAATACAAAACAATTTTAAAGTACTGGTTGGCATTATGGGGTCGACGGGTTGCCTTTAGCGCTAAATAGCCGGTGCTTTCTAATTTAATTGAAACCCATTTCACAGGTACAAGGAAACTCAACACGAAGTTGAATAACAAACAAACTAGATGGCCTGTTGAAAAACCCTTTCAGCAAAACTAGCATTTCTTGCTCTTAACAACAGAGCTTAGCACCATATCCACCCACAAAAAGGTTACGTAACAACTGAAACCATAATTTTCCCCTAATTCCCCATTTTATAAAATTTCCAAAAGATTACTCCAAGGATTAAATAAACCAACAATTCAAAATTCCAGAAACCACAACACCACCCTAAGAAATCCAAATGCATAAAAACAACAAATGTTTCATTAGAACGAAAAAGGAAAGGAAAAAACACAGAGAGATAATATAATAACCAGGAAATAAAACAGCTTACCTTCGAGGGGTCGACTTTCTGAAAGTTCTTAACAACGCAAAGCACACGATCGGTGACCTCGGACTTGTCGAGAAAAGAGCCCTTCGTCTCGTCGGAGAAATGACGTCTGATCAGCTGCGGACAGGCCGCCGGCGCCAGCTCTAGGGTTTTGAAGTGGCAGCACGGGTTTCACGTTCACTCTGAGGTACTTTAGCAGTGCATTTCTCGCAGCCATTTTTGATCGAGATGCCGCTGAAGAGAGAGACGATCTTATCAACCGAGCAGTTTTGGTGAATCGAAACTGGGTTTTCTTTTTTTCAAGAGGTTTGAAGGCAGATAGTATTGGAATTGGGGAACTAGGGCTACCGATAAATGTACTGCTAATGTTTTAAGCACCGGCTATCAAATGACCAAGTTATCGACAAACGATTCAATTGGTCAAACCGTCTCAATTTACTGAATTTAATAATAACTAACTAAACTTTGATTTATTATACATCAAATATAAATGCAATAATCGAAAATAATTAAATAATAACATAAACTTACACATATTAAGTTTGTAATTTCAATTTTCCAAGAAAAAAAGCAAAAAAAAAAAAAAAAAAAAAATAGTACGAGGGCATCAGTGACTTACATGGGCCAATTGCAACCCAACACGTTTCAGAGTTGAATGGGCCCGTTGATGCGAGCGTTATTGTGCTTCTCAATTTTTTTTTTGGAGAAGGGCATAATACTTTTCACCCCCCAAATATACATAATTTATTTTTAAAAAAAGTTTTATTTCAAAATATTAAGTTACATAATTATTTTTTAATTAATTTATAATTATATTCTAAAGTGAACTTCATACATTAAGTTCTAAAAAAACTTTATTGGTCAAAATGATTCATTATTATTTCATATATATTTTGAAATTATTTAATTCAAGATTGTTTCATATTTGTTTCTTATCTCTTAGTAATGATTTCTTTAAAATTAGTTAATGGGAAAATGAACCCTACCCCTTTTTCTTATATTTATAAACCTAATACTTAAAATGTGAACCTATATTACTTATTCTAAAATCTAAATAATAGAAAAGTGAATCCTTATTAGATTTATATATTGTTTTTCTAAAATTTAAATAATGGGCAAGTAATACTATTTGATTGTTTCTTATTTGTTTTAAAATTATTTATAATTTGTTTCATGATTAGTGAAATCATACATTCGAACGTAACTGAGTTCATCATATCATTCGTACTTAAAAGAAAACATATGGCAAACCTATTCAAATATACGATTAAGTAACTTTTGAATCTCCAGAAAATAGTAGCGACAATTGAACAATTTCCTTCTTAATATGCAATAATAAATAAATAAACAAATGATTTAGATATAGACAAATACTTGTGTGAAATCTTGACACTCACCTGGTCCGTCCACAATATTAATAATATAAATAAAGGAAAATTATTTTTTTGGTTTATTATGTTGTCCATTTTTCAATTTAGGATCAAAATATTGTCCACTATCAAAACACATACACGAAACAAAATCATCAAAAAAAATGTACAAAATTATCAATTCTGAACTTGATAGCTCACTTGATGGCTCACGTGGCAGGATCCAATATTTATTTATCAATTTTTATTTAATTTAAATGAAGAAAATCAGAAATTAAATTACCAAATATACTTACTTCCCTCCTATTGTGTAATCTCGTGACCCACAACTTGCAAACGCCTCCTCTCCCAAACCTAATTTCTTTTTCCGACAGCGATGGCGAGAAAGCAGTTGAAGAGCTCTTATCTCAGGCCATGGACTCCACAGTCCTTGACCAAGTGGCCGCCATTAACTGCGCAGGTTTCACCGATTCGGGCCTCCCTTCTCACCTCGAAGCCCGCTTCCATAGGCTTAAATCCTTCCCATCATCTGCTCTAAATTCCGCTCTTCTCTCCACAAAAAGCTTCAATCTCTCACATCCGCCGAACGAGCCAAAAATCTCCTCTCCGATCCAGGCGAAGAAGATATAGGCGGCGAGAAAAAAGTGCCCACCACCTGTTCGGAAAAATGCCCAAAAGAAAAAAAACTACCTATCTGATAATAATGACAGTCCTTTTTCACCTTTCATAGCCCGCGTAGGAAAATGGAGAAAAGGGGAAGTAGAAAATCACCTTCATCTGATGATGATGATGGTTTTTCCAGCAGATCAATTTCTCCGCCTGTGAAAACTGGTTGTTTTATGTGTTCAACCAAAAAAGTGTATAAGAAAAAGAACAAAGAAAACAGGGGTCTTGATTGGGGTAAAAATGTCGATAAGCTTTTGTCTGATCTGAATATTTCTCAGTGAGTAGTCAGAGAAGGATGAGGAAAAAGGCTAAAGGCTATGGAGGAGAGAGGTAGATAGGTATCTTTGCATTTATTTCCGTTTGCTGCTGCTGCTTCTTGTTGACCCATCGAGCAGGAGGAGGAGGGAAAGGAAATACACCTTTTCACCTTTTTCTCCTTCGTTGTTGGTAGCTGCCTCTACTTGCAGAAATATGGCTGATAAAGTTCACGCCTTTGACAACGTTGCCAACCACAATAAGAAAGACGATTGCTGGCTCATTATCTCTGGCAAGGTGTATGACGTGACACCATTTCTAGAAGAGCATCCTGGGGGTGATGAAGTCCTTGTAATGTCAACCGGGAAGGATGCAACGACGAATTTCGAAGATGTTGGGCATAGCGACGATGCGCAAGAAAAGATGAAGGAATTTTTGGTTGGGCGCATTGACGAATCGACTCTGCCGGTCACCAAAGGGCCCTACACCACTACTTCGACTCTCGCCTCTTCCATGGCAAATCGGGACTCTACAGGTGGCGACTCGTCCAAGATTTTGCTTTTCGTACTGCCCCTGCTGATATTGGGAGTAACGTTTCTTTTACGTTTCTACTCCAAGAATGAATGAATGAATTATCTTTTACGCGGCATGTGTTGTACTGTATCTTTTCGGGCGATAAAATAATCGAACGCTACTACTAATAGAGACCTGGTCATGTAATTTTTCTTGTTTATTATTTGATGGTTCTTTTGGATTTAAAAAAAGGAGGAAAAAGGCTATGGAGGAAATGGAGAAAATTTGTAAGGAGGCTGAGAAAATTGTGAAGTGGGCTAAACAAACAAAAATTGGATAATTTCTGGGGGGTATATTCGGTAGTTTAAGCATAATTTTTGATTTTGTGCATTTAAATTAAATGAAAATTGATAAGTAAATATTGAATTCTGTCACGTCAGCCATCAATCCCGAATTGGATAATTTTGTACATTTTTTTTGATGATTTTGGCAACTTCGTATATGTGTTTTGATAGTGGACAATATCTTGGTGCTAAATTGGAAAGTGAACAATATCTTGGTGCTAAATTGGAAAGTGGACAACATAATTGACCAAAATAATTTTCCCATATAAATAAAGAAAAGAAAAAAAAAAACATATCAAGTCGTCCCCCCTCCCTCTTTCACACACACAAATAATCTCGGTCGGCCACAATTTCTGCACTCTCTTCCCTCAACATCGCTCTCTCTTTCTTTCTAGGTCTTTTCGGCCATGGCCACAGGACAACAAGGTATCAAGATTTAGGAAATATATAAAGATGGCTAAAGACATAAATCAGAGACATTCGAACCACCTAACGCCGACTATTTTGTGGTGGTCGTAGCTTGTGGTATGGCTAACTGTTGTTTGAACCTAAAGAGATGAATTCCATCCGGGAAAAAGAGAAATTATATGGCTATTTTATGTACTTACAAAACGCAACATTAGTGACAGTGGGTTTTAAGTATTTGTTTTTCGATTTTAGGGTTTTGGTAGAGAAGATGGCAGAGGTCAAGCATTGAATGATTGGACAGATTCGTACTCTCTCTCTCTCTCTCTCTCTTCTACCATGGCTGTTGGTCATCTTAGACCATAATACTGCTTGTTGTCATCAAGTGTGTTTGTACAGGTTGAAGATGTGTGTGTGTGTGTGTGCTTGTGTTGTTTGTGTCTGTTCATGTCATGGATAGTGGAAAGTAAATGTATTTGATGCTGCAGACGGGCATTTTCGTGATGTTATTGTTCTCGTGTTTCGAGGTCTTAGAGGATTCAATAATGCATCACTAAATACGCTTCTCACGTTAAAAGCATAAAAAGATCATGTTATGTAGATGTAAAAACAACTATTTTATTGGAAATGATTTGTGTATACTTATTTTATTGCTGTTCTTTCTTTATTTTTTTAGTAGAAGGGTTTAAAGGTTGGGGTTTTTTGCTTCTTGTTTATTCTTTTATGATATGGATATATGCTGAAATTTGTGCTTTATAACTTAGAATGGTAATATTCTTTTCGTTTTTTAGTTTTATAATTTGAGTTGGTGTAGTGGTGTTAGTGTCTTCGGTCCATGAGACTGCTAAACATTTACTACGGAAAGTTCCTTGAGACATGAGGCGACTCTCCACCGAGTTTGGGGTCATTTCGAGTTCGTTTGGGCAGTGCGAAATTAGGGTGACAATGTGCTGTCATTCTGCGCACAACTAGGATGTGAAATGGTGAGTGGGTCTTAGCGAATGATTTTTGTGAACCTGTTTGTGTGGGGAGTTTCTAGGAGAGTGAGGAAGGTCTCCACCAAATTTCATCGCTAAACTGCTCCGCTTGAGTAGCAAACGACGTGAACGTTCGAGACGTGGCAATGTAATGCTTTAGTCGTTGTTTTTAAGAGAGTGAGGAATAATGTATATTTTGTCGCGAACAACACATATGTTTTTTTTAGAATTTCTTTTTTCATATTTAGTAAAGTGTATAAGGATCAACAAGTGGAGTTTAACTGTGTCAAACATTGGGTTTTCTTATATGACGTCCTCCTCGATTCTATGTTTTATGGCAGTATACGTTGTCTTAATCGTTTTTGCCAAGAATTAAATTGCTATAAATTATTCAAGCTTTTAAATTATAAAAGTTTAGACATTTTTGCGCATTATATTCCACACAAAATATTTACTTAAAATATCACAAAATATAGTTATATTAAAAAAACATTCAAGTGTCACATATTTATGTTATTTAACATCTATGTAATAGGTAGTTAAAGTATCACAAAATATTATTAAAGTATTAAATAATATAGTTAAAATATCACAACTTTATGAAATTTGATTACAAACTTTCACATTTATATTTTTTTCTTTCTTAAATAGGTTATTAAAGTATCACAAAATATAGTTAATGTATCACAAATATTTTTGATATCTAAGTTATAAACTTATGTTTTATTTTTAATAGTTTGTTAAGATCACAAAATGGTGTTACATTATAAAAAAATATAGTTAAATTATCACAAAGGTTGTTTAAATATCACATACTTTTGATATCTGATTTCAATAATTACATATATATTTTATAGAATAATACTTCAAGTATTGCAAAAAATTGGTAAAATATATAGTTAAAATATCACATGTTACTTGAATCTATTTCTAAATCTATGCTTCTTTCGAAATAGATAGTTAAAGTATCACAAGAAATTATTAAAGTATCACAAAATATATATAAGGGATTATATATATATATATATATAACTTTGATTTTATTATATTTTTGTAATAAATTATTTAAGTGTCACAATCGTGTATAATAGTATCATGAACTGCATAAAAATATGACATAGTTATACTTTTTATAATAAACTGTTAAAGTATCGCAATTATGTACAAAAGTATCATGAAACAAGTATCACAATGTTTACCGTAAAACAATTCAATCTTTCTTTATAATAGAGCAATAATTATTTTTTTAAAAAAATGTAATACCATTCATTAATTAAAAAAGTGCTCGTTTTCTCCTCCCCAAACAACACAATTTAATATAAACTCGAAAAAAATGTTCACGCGATGATCAAATAGCTGAAGACACTTTTGAACACATAGCAACTGAACAAGTAGAACCATTAAAAAACAATTTTTTTAAGCAAAAATGAAACAAAAGCACAAAGGGTACCCGACAAATATAAACTATAAAACCCAAAAATATGCAAGGCTGGATGAGACTGTCACAAGGCAAGGTTGAGTTGATACAAGTGTCCACAAGTCCAAACCTCTGCTGTTGACACCAAAATGTTCACAGCCGCCATGTCATCATTTTTTGTTTCCTCCTCATTCTCTTTAACATTGTTGTTGTCGTCGTGCAATCATTGCCCGATACTCCTTCTTCACGCACCAATCGCACAAATACTCAATATCTACACCGACACCTTTCTCTCACACCCTTCCCTCAAAACCCACCGATTCTTTATTTTGAAGAAATTAAAAAAAATCTCTGAAACAGTAGAACCTCCAACTCCATGTCAGTTGTGTAGATATAAATCACCCAAAATTTGTTACATAGAATTTGGAAGCTACAATTTATATACATACCTTATTATGTCATGAATGTAACAAAACAAATAAATAAAGATGAAGAGCATGATTTCTTTATTGTAAGAAATTATAATCTGCCATTTATAATTTTGAAATGATTCAACATACTGACAAAAATATTAATTGATTTGATTTACTTTTTTACTTTCATGTGTACAATATTCACAGAACAAGAGCCAAAGTAGAAGTATAAAATCATCAAAATGAGTAATGAGAAATCATTAAATAAGAGACCGGAGGTAATTCAATCCATCTAAAAATTACATTTACAAAACTCCCATATGTATGAAAAACTGAACCCATTCCTTGATGCCTCGCATAAGTAAATTTTGAACTAATTTCGAGCACATAAGAAACAAACAAACAATAATAATAGAAATCAACTAATAGTAATTAAAAACCAGTTAAAGTCTGAGGGATGACATATAAATCCAAAATCATAAATGAGGATGAAAAAGAAAACTTAAGTTTCAATCAGAACTACATAAAGATTGTATAAAGAGTGTGTACGGATTTTTACTTTCTAAATTGGTTTATGGCTTTTGCGTCCTCAGATAAAGATATTCGGTAAGCAAAATTGATTTATGGCTTTTGTGTCCTCAGATAAAGATAATCGGTAAGCAAAATTGATTTATGGCTTTTGTGTCCTCAGATAAAGATAATCAGTACGCAGAAAAATCGCTATATCATGCAGTTGACAGATTGAGTGGAATATTAATGAATTTTGCTGGAGGTGTGAGTATGAAATTTCATGATAACTGTCACTCCATGGGATGAGAATATAAGAGGGTTGACGTACGATTCTCCACCTTGATTTTATCAAGTTGTCGGGTCATTGGGTCTAGATTATAGATTCAATTGAATCGCCGACTAGTGCCGGTGGCGGATTGAAGCGCTTGTCATGGGCTTATTTCTCAAACAAAGCTCCGTATGGCCTTAGCTCCTTTCTGCCCTGTGCGGTAGCTGAGTCAGCCTCTCGATACAAGGAATTATGAAAGAAAAAAGAAAGTGTTATGGGCAAGATAAAAAGAACAATAAAGATCTTTGGGAAATATACACACTTTATTAGCTTGAAGAACTTAGTTCCTTGGTTGGATGTGTACAAATGAGGACACTATAAAAAAATGACGTTCGTTGATGAAAGGATCCGTCAGCAAACCCATTAATATCAATTTGCTGATGGGTACTGCCCGTTAGTATTTTTGGCGTCAATAAATTGTTTGCCGACGGGATTAACCTACCCATCAATATTTGCTGGCGGATGGTGCATGTCAGCATATGGTGCCGAGTAATGCCCATCAACAAATTCAAATTATGCTGACGGGTTCTTAGCCGCCATCATTTGCTGACAGGCTTTACCCGTCAGCAACTTCAAATGGAGCAGAGGAGTTACTGCCTCTGTAAGTCTTCGAAGTCAGAAGACCTCCTAAACATCCCATGCCAAACCAACGACCCTTCTTCACCCTGACGATCTCTAGATAGACCGCGTTCTCGTCAACGTCGGTAGAATCTTGTGATAAAGCACGAGCCCCCTCTAGACGTCTCTAATACTTCTCCTGTAATATTTTGATTGATGTATAATTTACAATTACGAGGATTAAAAATGAAAGACATATATTTATATTAAATACATCTAAAACAATACTTACAAAAATCTGCTGCGAAACAGGATCAATGAAAGTGCCATCGGGTCTCTGGTGCATAGTCAAGAAAAGCTCGAATGCAGTGGGTTCCCTACCCAGATCCTCACGCTGCAAAATAATATTTAAATTATTTTTTAATTTATCACTAATTATGAACTAATTAATTACATACGAGTTATATTTACAAACGTATTTAATTTTACTTACGAGTTGATGTGCATGACCAATCGCAGTTCGAGACCCTCCTTTGTGCTTGGCTATCCCAGTATCGGGTCCGCTGAGCTCGCTCATCATATTTCTGCTCGCCTGCTCAGACTGCTTCTTATTCTTCGACTTCTCGAACTCCACCACCCATCTCCTCCAGATGTCCTCGCCCACGCATGCGGGCACCCTCCCTTCCGTTCTCCACTTTTTCTTCCACTCATGGACATGGCTGCGCCACGAGTGGGCCGTAGAACTGTAGAAGTTACGCTATATGACCTCATCAGAATATACATTCAGGTCCCAATAATAGCGCCTCTGCAAAACAAAACAAAACAATTTGATTAATAAAAATCATTATATATAACAACTTTCGAAAAGAATATTAGTTTAATTACCAAAAACTCAGGCCACCACAACTGACGATGAGACTGGAGAATATGATCGTACTTCCACCTATAGGGGTGTACATGAGCCTTGTGGATCAGTCGAAAAGTCATCGATAGCTCCGTCCAGTGACTGCGTAGCCTAGTAAAATATAGAATTTATTAGAGAAATATATTATAATAAAGAATTTATTAGCAATGAAATTTAAATTAAAGTTACTTACCTCGGGAGGACGACATAAATCTCGATCATACTAGGGTGTGGTGGCATGAAACCTCTCGATGTACTAGCATCAGGTGAGGTGGCTGGAACCGTCTGCAGAGTTCCTGTTGATAAGTCAATCATATCATCGTCTTCATCCTCTAAGTGACGATGAGACGATGATGAACCAAGAGAATCACGGCCCAAAGATGGGCCTAGAGAAGAACGCCCACGACCTCTACCTCTCATCTAAAATATATTAAAATTTAAGCACAATTGAACCGAGATAAATGAATTAATATAATCTCAAACTATATATGTATATTTCAGTTATATAATTAACCTGAACCAACACTTTCACTATCTAGAGTATCGTCAAACTCATCTTCGTCCGTATATTCATCATCGGTTAGAAGAAACTCATCTTCTGTCTCATCCTCTGCCTCATCGACAAGTTCATCCGAATACAAGGACACTTCAATTTTCCCCGTACTTCATTGCTCCATGGGTGAGTGCAAATTGTATGAAACTCTCCACCCCTTCCACTAACGCGTTCGACAGATAACTGTCCACCCTCCGTTTGTACATCCAACTACGATCAGAATTCATCATATGATATCCTAATTAGATGATCAAATTATAGATAAGCGACGTTATGAGGGTGCCTATAGAAAATGATTGAATCTTTGCTAAAAGCCCTATCCCATTCAAGAATGTGATGTTCAGTAATAAAATTATCTTAATATGTATTTTGAGAACAAAGGGGAGATGGAAACTGTAATTCAAAAGTCCATAAAACACATACGTCGCAAGATAATCACATACAATCACAATCTCAAACTGTTCAAATAAGTGGACAATTCAAAATTTAGTATCAAACTCTCTATTTGATACTAAATTCCAAACGGGTCTAAGGTAAGCGTTTCAGTGATAAAGAAAGAATATAATTGATCTTAAAATAAATCTTAAAATTCATTACAGCCTCATGTCCAATGAAGCGGTCTGGTAAAATCAAGGCAGGGTGCTAATCTGATCATTTATGGGCATGTCTATTTCAAATAATGATGTGATGTTTCAACACTCGTGAGCTCTATTTCTCAATATCATGTCTTTTCAAGCATACTCAGTTTTTTGTTAAGATTTGATAGAGTATACTATACATATAAAATTGAAAGAGTCAAATATTGATATGTTACTAACATTTAGTATATGGTGGCTTTAATTAATGTATAGTGACTTTTGAGTACACCACGCAAAATGGGCCGACTGAATAAAGTAAATGGCATATTTGTAAATTCATCTTCACTTGTAACTTGCACCAAGTAGATCATATATATTAATTACAAATCATATAACATGAAATATAAATTTAACAAAATATTTACTTGCCGATCACCACGGTATTTGAAAACCCCCACCACGTACCTTTTTAAATTACCATCACATTTTGAAAAATAAAATAAAATTCGTTATTGGAGGGATGAAATCTCCCGGCCGCCGCCGTACAACACATCATCACCGACGTCAACCCCAACCATTCACAACATGTATATCATAACATAAATATTAATTAAACACAACTTACCGATCACCACGGCATATCAATACCACCACCACAAACATTCTAAAACTTTTCAAATATAAAATATTTACAATTCAACCCTAAATTTTGACTTAATTGATAATTTAATCCTAAACTAATCCTAATTTTCAAAATCAAATCCAAATATTTAAGTAATTATAATTCAACCCTAATTTCTCAAAATATTCCAATTGAAACCTTAAATAATCATAAACGTACTCAAATATCTAAATAATTACAATTCAACCCTAGTATCTTGAATTTATTTTTATTTAAACCCATTAATAATCAATATATTTGAAATTAACCCCAAATATATAAATATTTATAATTTAACCCCAAAATTTAAATTAATTGATAAATAAATTCCAAACTATTCTGAATTTTTGAAATAAACTCAAATATATAAATAATTAAAACTGAGCCCTAATTTTTCGAAATATTCCAAATTAAACCCTAAACTAACTCTAATTTTCAAAATCAAACCCAAATATCAAAATAATTACAATTCAACCCTAATTTCTCGACTTATTTGCTAACTAATCTCAACAATAATTAATATTTTTTAAATAAATTCACAATTATATATATATATATATATATAGGGTTGGGTTCAAATGGAACCATGTCAATATATGCGAACTTAGGGACTTATCTTGACCATTAGATTGGATAATCTTGATGGTTGAGATTATGACATGTCAGCATGGTAATAATTTAAAAAAATTCATTAAATAATTAAAAAGGGTATTTTGGACATATAACGACGTTTATGAAGARCACTAAATTGCTTTTTAGAAAGCACAACGAATATATAACTGCAAATTCAAAACTTTATAATAAAACTCAAATCTTCAACGAACCATAACTTTTTTAATTTTTTTTTCATTTTTAATGAAATATATATCAAATTAATCACATTCTCAAGATCTACGATTTAAGATACATATTGCATATTTAAAATGTAAAAATAAATAAATATAATTAAATTTAAAAATCTGAATATTAAAAGCATTGTATATGACTATTTATAGCACTACACAAGTTTTCAGCAGTGCTTTTTTTTTTTTTTTTGTTGGCAATGCTAGTTTTTGGGAGTGCTTTCTTAATATTGTTGCGGCGCTTTTTTTACTACACTACCACTGCTTTTTATTTTTCAAAAAGTACCGGGGCCCCAATTCAAAAAAGCCTTGGTCGCCACCCAGTGCCTCTGCCGATTTATCCCCAAAGCACTGGGGACACCATCAACAACACATCGCCAACAACCATCAACACCATCGCCATCACTCATCAACAACCATCGAACCCCAAACGACGACAGCCTGCTACCACCAGGACGGCCCGAGTCCAGGCACATATTCAAACTTAATGGGCAGACACATCACAGGTTTGGTTCTCTCTTGCCACTTCCTGGACAAAATGCAAGATATGCCCAGCTATACATATATGATACTGCCAATGAAATCAACAATCGCATTTCCTCGGTTTTTAGGGATCCTGGTGTCGCTACTATTAATAGGGCCATTGTAGAAGGAATTATGACGATGTTGAATGAATATAATGAGATAGCCAAGGTCTTTCGCATGGCAAGGGATAGATACGAGGAGAGTGATACGACAACAATGAGGCTCAGATTGTTGTCAGCTAGAGGACCTAACAAGAAAAATTACGCTCCTCCGGATGGCTCAGAGATATAGGTGTTGGTGACGGAGATAAAGATGTGATTGTCGAGCATAGGAATGAGAGACTTAAGAGAATCAGCGTCTTACATCCCTTATACATGTCCATGCAATATCAGTTATTATTTCCATATGGTGAAGATGGGTACGCGCCTGGGATTCAACTTGTAATAATATAAAGAGAGAAGTACTCATATAAAAAGACCTTGAAGTTTTCCGGTCATTTTCTAATTTTTTTTAAGGCAATTGGAGTTTTTTTTTTTTTTTTAAATTTCTTAAAACAATTTTATTTGCTTTGAAACATTTTTATGTTGTGATTTTATCTCGTATGGTATAATTTTATCATCTTATGGTAAACACCTTTCACGTCATGATTTTATCTCTTATGGTGTAGTACGCTTTTACAATCATATGGTATGAGTTTTTTTGGGAGAATTTTATTTGTGCTTTATTATGTTGGTCACTTCCTACAAATATTATGTGATGTTGGTCAGCAACAAATTACCTTTTCTAAGTTGGAAAATTCATCAAATAAGGTCCATTTTTATCACGTTCGGGCCCAAATGCTGACGTAACATGATTATTTTCTTTAGATTTTTATTTAATTTTAAATATTAAATGGGGTGAAAATTATTTTTACCCTTCATTCTCATTTAGTTTCTTTTCCTTTCTTTCCATTTTTTCATTGTTCAGAAATCGGCCAAATCTGGAACACCTCCACTATCACCATTTCCGGTAGCCTTCATGCTCACTCACCGCCAGAACCACCATCATATTTTTACAAGAAAACCCACACGAATATACATTATCATATATTTTTCTCTAAAACAAAACAAGAACAACAAAGAAACAAGTAATAATATCCTCTTTTCCCTAAAATCTTCCAAACCAATGTACAAACCATCGATTTTACCATAGGATGAGGTTCTAGTCCAGTTTTAGACTGCTACAAACCAGCTGGACAACCGGTTGTGTTGAGTCAATCGAGGCCCGACACCAACTAAAACGAGTGCCCTGTTTTCTCTCTTTGTTGAAATTCCAAACTGAACATTTTTCACACCAGGATCGAAGCCAGACGACCTCATCACGACAACCCAAGTCAGTCCAAAGGCTGCCGCCATTCTCAAAACTCACGGCCCGAAACAACCATCAAATACACTAGCCGGAGAGACAGACGGAGCAATTGTCCTCCTCGGCCACACTCCGAGTCGTCGAACAAGCCGCTCAAAGTCAAACCTCTGAGAAGTTACCATCACAGCTAGAAACTCGACATCGTGAACCGCCAAGGCCGCCACAGCTCAACTCACAAGCGCTGCCGTAAAGCGTAGCACCCAGCGCCGTTGTCGCCACCATCTTCCTCAACCACATGCCTCGTCGCGAGTCATCGAAATAGAATCATATTTGCTGCTATTCATCGTCGTTGGGAGAAGGATGTTTGCCATTGCCATCGCGGCACAGTGTCGCAAGAAGGTTGAGTCGTCTCCCCAGATTCCAGTTCGCCGAGCCGCCACGTCGAGGAGTCGAATGATTTCAATTTCTGGAAATTTGGGGATCAGCCAATTTGTGGGTGTTTCTCCAATTCATCAGCCCTAATTTGAAAAATGGGAAAATGAAAAGAAAGGAAAAAAATTAAGGGTCAATTCCCATATAAACCATTAGTGAAACATTTTTTCCCAAATAGGCCATTGAAATCTCAACTTCCCATTTAATCCAAAAATTATATAAGAGTACTAAATTACCCTTTATAAATATTTTATTTTATTCTTAAAAATTCAGAACTACTCGTGTAAAATTCAGAACTACTTATGTACATTCAGAAATACTCGTGTAAATTCAGAACTGCTCGTGTAAAATTCAAAACTACTCGTGTAAATTGAGAATTACTCATGTAAATTCAGAACTACTCGTGTAAAATTTCAGAATTACTCATGTAAATTTCAAACTATTCTTCAAAAATTCAGAACTACTCGCGTAAATTCAGAACTATTTTTGTAAATTTCAAACCTACTCGAAAAATTCAGAACTACTCGATTAAATTTCAAAACTATATCATGTAATTGATCGATCAAGTTCCAAACTACATAGAAAATAATCATACTACATTGAGAAGTTTTATACTACATTAAGGAATTTCATAAGATACACTTTCATCAACTCCAACTTCAACATTAATGGTCTACCTAACCCAAACTACACAGAATTCCAAACTACTTAACAGTTTGTAATTATAAAACGACAGAGTAGTTTTTAATTATCCAAACTACTTATCTAAACTACCTCACCAACATATTATCTCCACTTCATCAACTTCCGGGTACACCGTCCTGCTCGATCCGGGTCTGGACACGCTCAAACTCCGAGATCCGGCAGGGTATGGTCAACCGACCCAGTTGGTCAAACTCGTATTCCTTTTCGGACTCTCTCAGCAAATCTCCAAACATGGGGTGGTTAAAATACACCACTGGCACCAAAATCCTCTGGAAATCACCATCTTTTTTGCCCACGTAAACTGTCATATGACCCTTCGGAACACGATCGGGTTGGGTGGGGTCTTGCCCGACCCGTATGTAACCCCAACCCGTCTTCATGTTTTTCGCAGCAGCTATTGCCTTGGCTTTTGACTTGAGGCGGCGAGTCCATCTGATCAGCCGGCGGTATATCGCCGGAAAAAAACCTCGCGAGAAAACTGTCTTGATTCTGTTTTTTAACGAAAAACTTCGTATCCTACCCATGTGGTGGTGGCGAGAAGAAAGGGGGGTTTTTGATTGGTACCCAGTGGCATTGGTAGGGTTAGTATATAAGAGTTCTTAAAAGGTGTAGGGTTAATTTTGACAATTTAAATGTATTTATTGATTAAATGGGAAGTTTTTGGCTTATATGGGAATAAAAAGAGTCATTGGATTATATGAGAATTGTCTTTTATGTTTTAATAGTATATGAGAATTTTCCAAAATTAAATGGGAAGGAAGGACAAAAATAATTTTTTGCCTCCATTTAATATTTAAAATAAATAAAAAATGATAAGAAATTAAATAATCATGTCACGCCAGCATATGGGCCCGAACGTAATTAAAATGAACCTTATTTGATTAATTTACCTTAGAAGACGTGATTTGATGCTAACTAACATCACGTACCTTTTCTGAAAAGTGGCCAACAAAATGTACCAAAAATGAAAATCTTTCATTTTTTTTTTTCTTAACATTAAAAACAATTAATTCCAATTTAAATGAGTGGTCTAATTAGTCAACAAATTTAGGAATTTAAATAAATTGCGTGGTCTATTTTCTTAAACTCTCCATTTATGGTATACTATTTTTTTTATTCCCTGAAATGGGAAAATCTGAAAAGATTTATTTTGTTTATATTCAGGGGTTATGGGCACCATCAGAATACAACTCACAATCACTATATCTGGTCCTAAGCAAACTTCTTAATCACTATAATCTATGAAATTAAATGACAATGTGTATAATTAGTTACACATAGTATGTTGACCAAATCACGTTTCAAGAATATTATTATAGAACTCCAATTAATGACGTACGTAAGACTTCTATATAATGGAATTTCAAGTAGTCATTGGACTCAATTGTTAAGCAGATCACATCTTTTCTTTGTTTCAACAAGTCATAAAAATAAGTATCTCAATGGCTAATTTCAAATCATTTCTGGTTATGCTACTCCTCCTGGGATTCTTAGGTATTTATTTATATCAGATCTATCTAATAAATAATTTATTCACTTATTTTTTGTGTAATTTCACAAATGGCGATATAAGAAATGGTTTTGAAAATGTGGCAATAGGTTATTAGATTTTTTTTTTAATTTTTCTCGAAATCTTGATAATAAATGTTATACAATGAGATCCACATTGTTTTTTTTTTTTTTAAATTCAATTTCCATACATTATGTTTTATCAATCAGCAAAATCATTATTTTTCGACCACACATCTAACTTTCACTTTAAAAAAATAATAATTAAAAAAAATCACTGCTATTGCTCTGAAAATAAAAATGGACAAAATGAAAATGCAAATAATCACAGTTAATGTTACTAACTATTCTCCATATCTACTGTGTTCTTGCAGATTGTTTGGTTGCCAAGAATTTATGCAATGCAAATGTTTACCATGAATGCAATGCAAGTAAGCTCGGTTCAACATGTGATCTTGCTTGCATAAATAGTCATTTGTTTCCTGCCACAGATTTCGATTCGAGTTATTGTATTCCTGGACTCCCAGACCCAAAACAAAACCATTGTTACTGTTTATATCGTTGTTAATTCTCATGGTTTCATCATGAGCACAATAAGTAGCGATGTAATAAGTATTATTTAATTATTTCATGAGCGCAAGTAATGAGTATTCTCTTGATTGATTAAGTCATGTTATATTATTTTTGAGCAGTTATTATATTCTTGGAAAATAAAAAAAATTGAGACTCTAATATTTTATTGGCCACATATATACATATTTCATCATTTGCAATTTTAGTTTTGCGACTACATCAAATCTCAATCCATCTAACACAGAGAAAAAAAAAATAATAAGCAAATTTAATTAGGATTCAAATTAACACTGGAAGTTAATGGTGATCCTCCCAAAGTCAATCAATCAATCTACTCTCCAAATTCATAATTTCTAAGTTCTTCTCAAATTTCAATGATATGTAGAGTCATAACAGCGAACTCACGATGCTTGTGAACACGAGGGATCTCCAAATACTTTAAGTAACTTTAAGTAACCATTATTTTTACTTTAAGTAACCATTATTTTTACCCTTGTGCTAGTTAGTTAGTTGCAAAACATTTTTGTTGACCTATATATAATAAATAATAATAAGAATATGTCTGCTGCTCTCTAGAACCCTACAACGGATTGACGAGGTCAAAGTCCTCCCAAATAAACGCCAACCTCTTACCACAAGTAACGAATGGGCGATTAGATTTCTTTAGGTATATAATGAATCAAATAAGGAAAAATTTCACCTATAAATGCTCTAGTTTATTGAAAAACTTTTTCATATCTTCAAGAACACCTTCAAATTGCTTAGATAGAATTTCTTAATCTTCTTACTTGTGAATGCTGAAATTATTATGTTCTTAAGTTATGAGAAGAACTTTTATTTATAATTGTAGGACAAGAATCCTTATTATATTGTAATGATTAAAGGACTTCAAATCTATATTTCTCGTAGTCATGGAATTCGACTTAATAAGTAATTGATATATAGTCATATAATATTCTATTAATTAAGTATATTATTTACTTTTAAATTTAATATCCAAAACCAAATAAAAATACAGTTATATATTATATTTAACTTCTCAAAATTTACGTGTCTACACTTTTCTCTCAACATCACATATAGCTAGATGAATTGACTATTTGTAATATATTTGCGAATGTTTTGGAATGAACTTGTAAGATATTTTAATACATGAATAAATTGAAGGAGAATTTTTTATTTGCCTCCAAAAGTATTGATCTTTACCTTATAAACTATTTTTTCTATCTAAATACCTCCTAAAGTACACGTTTCTCTGATTGCCTCTTACTACCTAAGTCCATCCAAAAAAGTTGTCGTAATATGAACACACGAGTTATACAATGACAAAAACATTGCAATCTTTACATTTGTAACACTTTTAACTAGTTTTGTAATATTTTAATATGGACGAATCCCGACATATTTTTTTTGGAAACATCTTTTTATTAAGAAAACAATTGAATCAGTAATTTTGTAGAGCAAGATGAGACCAATTGAGAGGTGGTGATTGATTGAATTTTGGCCCTATTAATCATTATATATTTGAGGTCAAAGTTGATAGGTCTGTGACTTTGACCTTAAATGTACGATGATTAGAGTATTAGATCGTAAATCTAATTACGAGTTTGGAACGAGGGAGACGAGACTATTCTAATGATATAACTTTTCAACAAAATTATTGTCGGTGAACGGCAGCAGTGGAGACCAATGGCAGCGGTCGGTGGCCGACAAGCGACAGGCGGTGTGGCGGCCAAAGTTTTACAGTAGGGGGAGCACACTTGTGTGTACGCGCTTGTGTGGGAGAGAAAAATATGAATAAATCAGGTTTTTTAATTATTAAATAAATTAGTTGGGTGGTCAAATGATAGGGTATTCTAAAAAATAGTTTTATAATATGAAACCGATTTCATAGGAAGCCTACTCAAAAGTTGAGACCTAAAATAAATATCAAAGGTTATGAGTTTAAACCATGCTTAAATAGCAAATAAATTTATGTTAGCAATCATATTCATAAAGTATCCGAAAATCATATATGCAATACTATGTAAGTTAGCATTACTAAATAGTGTAAGAATTCTTTTCAATATAATTTTCAATTCATGAACTTAGCATTATTGAATGGGAAAAATATTTTTTGCCACCTGTACTTGTAGCGTTTTTATGATTTTCAATCTAATATTTTTTTTGTTGTTATTAACAACTCAAAGTATGCGGGTTTTGCTCTTTACAACCTTTTCATTCAAAAAATAGTTGAATCGAACCACGTAAACCTCATGGCTCATTCTAAAAACATGAAAACATTGCCCAACATAATAATTGGTGATGAGGCATGAGGTTTACGTGCTTCAATTCAACCATTTTTTGAATGAAAAATAGCCTGAGGGTTGCAAAGATCAAAACCCGCATACTTTGGATTGTTAATAACAAAAAAAACAAAAAACATTAGGTTGCACACCATAAAAACGCTACAAGTACAGGTGGCAAAAAATATTTCTCCCTTATTGAATTATCAAGAACACATCAACACATACAAAAAAAACACATCATGAATAACATTTTTTCATGTGTATTGCAAAAACACTAAAACCAACAATCAAAAATAAGAATCAACAACTAAGACATGCCTGAGAACAAAATATGTCAATGTTCACCAAATAATTCACATAACTAACTCAAAGTGAAGGACAATAGTAGCATCTTGCAGTCATAAAAGAAAGGAGAAAATGTATATGAACCTTAAGAAGTGTTCTTCCAGGACAAATCATCTAGTTTTTCTTGGCTTTGTCATTATTCCCTCATGCAGTATGGTGGATGAAGAAAATATCAAAGCTGTACAAGGGTGGTCTGCACCTAGAAATCTCCATGAAGTTCAAAGTTTTCATAGATTAGCTTCAATGTATCGTCGATTCATCAAAAACTTTAGCACCATTGCTACACCTCTAATTGCATGAAGAAGGGAGAATTCAATTGGACTCATTGGGAGTTTGAAAGTTGCTTTTATTTTTTTTCTTTACATTCATTGAAGATTAGATCATTTGAAACCTATACATACTTAGTATTTCTTGGACTTAGGTAGATTAATTGATTTTGAATATTTGTTTATCAAGATTGAGAGTTTGTACTCATAATCTTGTCTTTCCGGCTTGGAAGTCGAATTAAGCATTCCTAATATATCATTTTTATCTTTTCTATTTCCAACCCTCATTAATAATGTAATATATTAAAATAATTCTGTTCTTAAAAACTAATATATTTTATAAATGATAATGTGGTGATGCAAAGGCTTAAAACTCTATCGTTCTTGGAGTCTGAACAGATGTGAATGTTAAAGTAACTTGACCTGTTAACAAAATAAGATTAGACTTATTGAATATGGGAGAAAAATTGTCCCGAAATATATTCGAATTTTCTGGCTTTACCTCTAAAAACTATTTTTCTATCAAAATATCTCTTAAAGTACACGTTATTTTCTCTAATTGCCTACTGCCATATTCCGTCCAAAAAAGTCACCGCAGTTTGAGCATTTGAGTTTCATAGTGAAAGTTTTTCACAATATTTATATCAGACTCTTCCTAACGATATCTAGAACTCAAATATTCAAACAATTTTGTAACATGTTGCTGAAAAAATCAGAACAAATGGTCATTAATGCACGGTGGTTTTGGCCCCATTTCTAACTTTCCTAGCAATGATTCACATAACTATTCAAATATTCGGGTGTTACACGTCGTTTGCAAGATCTCAATATAAAATTAAAAGTAAATAAAATACACAAGGATTTCTTCAATTTAAGATATCACAAATTCACTTTAAGTATCACAGTTTTGAACTAAAAGTATCACAAACTCAAGTAAAAGTAAAACATATTAAAGTTTTATGTCTTACGTTAGTAGCATAAAAAAGGTTGTTAGGAAATTACAAAATATAGTTAAAGTATCACATATTTCTATAGGGGTAAAAAATTATATGCATCCTGTACTATACGCATTTTTTGGGTTTGCATCCTAACGTTTTTTTTTAAGAAAAGGATTAAGGAAAATAATAGTCAAAATGCAAGTACAAATAAAATTTAAAATCTAGGAAGATTTTCATCTATTTTGTATCATTTTAATGTCATGACCGAGTGGTAAGTCAGGGATTGCAAATCCTTCCAATGGAATTCATAGGTATTGGTACGACCTAATCGTACCTGACCTGAGGAGATTGAGAGCCATAAAACAACTCAAGTAGGACAGGCTGGGATAACTTGAACCTTAGCCTCAGGAAGGGAAAGAAACAGAAAGAGATGAACTTATAGCTCGGTAAGGCTTGTCCTGACCTGATCTCAGCTCCTGGGCAAGGCTTTATTATGAACAGGTCAGGAATGCGAGAAAAATCAGGTCAGGAATGAGAGAAAATTGATGACGGGGCTTGACTAGGCTCTGGTCGTCCCTGAGAGGACTACTTGATCAGATCGTCCAAAGGAGGATAACCTGATCAGGTCGTCCAAAATAACGGTCCAAGATTCGCGGGCCTTTTTCTGAGATCGGAAGGGTCCCCACCTAGCTGGGGTTATAAATATCTTGGCCCAAAGAGTCTAGAGGTATGATATTCTTAATACTCACCATTTCATATTCCGATATAAAAATGCTTACTGACTTAAGCATCGGAGAGGATTCCACCAGAATTCCCCTGGTGGTTCTTTCTAACGTGGTTCTGCGAAGCAGGTCAGGTCAATCTCAAGGAGGAAAACAAGTCATATCTGGTCGGATATTTTCCGGGTGAAACAATTGGCGCCGTCTGTGGGAATAGTTGGACCAAGTTAAGACGTGAGATAAGCTTCATGGAATCAGATGGACTCAGGCGAAATCTTGTGGTGGAGCTGGGTGGTACGCCAAGTTCTGCCACACCGACGAGAGTTCCGGAGATGGTAGGACCGTCAACAACAGCTGGGCGAAATGCACCGCGACCCTCTCAAGGAACAACTGCACAGGTCGACGGTGGATCACTAAATGATTCTTTTCTACGACAAATATCTGAGCTTATCGGCAAGACGGTGGAGGCGGCTGTGGAAAAGAAATTCGCAGAGCTCTCACCAGCCCATACTAAAGCGGCTCAGCAGCCAGAGGTGGAGACAGCTTGGCCTCCGCAACACACATCCAAAGTCCTTGGCTGGGAGGAAGAGGAGAGCTCTTTTGGCTCGGATAGTGACACTTTGAGCAGGAGCAATCAAGATCTCACCGAGCAGATGCAGAATTTGCAGAAGGGAGTCAGGGAGGTTAAGAAAAATATGGTAGGTATGGGGATAGGACCAATGCAACGAAGCACCCCATCCACAGAGAACGTCATGATGGACGATCTCTCAGCTTCTTATCGATCTTTGGGCTTTGAGTATAATGGACCGATAGATCTATGGGACCATTTATGCCAATTTGAGAACACTACTACCATGCATAAATTCTCTGATGCTGTCATGTAACGATTTTTCCCTATGATGTTCACCAAGTTGGCTCAGCTTTGGTTTTGCCAGTTGCCACCCCGATCTATCAGCAACTCTGACTGGTTCAGCTCGGCATTCCTACACCAATTTACCAATTGCAGGAATTACCAGAAAATGCCACTGGAGCTATTCAGCTTAAAGCAAAAAGAAGGGGAAGGTCTGCGAGGATATATAAAGCGCTTCACGGACGCTAAGTTAGAAGTACCATCAGCATCGGAAGAGCTCCTGATTAATGCCCTTGCTCAAGGGTTAAGGAGAGGAGAGTTCTTCCATTCGTTGGTGGTTAAACCAGCGCAGATGTTTGGGGAGCTCTTAGCAAGGGCAGAGAAATATATCCATCTGGAGGAAGCCTTAAGACTGAAGGATGAGGGGGATATGCTGAGAGAACGAGCTGAAAAAGAAGAGAAGACGCAGGCCAAGAAGCCCAGGACCGACCTGGGAGGAGGGCGCCCTAGGTTTGACCGGTACACGCCCCTGGCCTCACCATAGGGCGAGGTTCTACAGGCTATTGAGCGACATCCTGACCTCAAGTGGCTAAGGACATACACCTAGAAGCCATGGAAGGAGAAGTCCGACTGGTTTTGCAGATTTCATAACGAGTATGGTCATGACACGGATCAATGTACACATCTAAAGGATGAGATTGAGTGGATGGTACAGGCGGGGCATCTCAAAGAATTTGTGCGCACAAAGCGGGAAGGATCCAGGTTTGACCCTTATAAAAGGGACCAATATCAGACAACCCGATGTGAACGATACGGTAGTCGTGATGATGGGAAAAGGGAGAGCTAGTCCCAGTAGATATGAGGAGAAATTCAAATGATCATAGGTGGAGAATGGGAGGAGCAGTCGCGACGCGCCTAGAATAGTTATGTGCGGGCTGCGAAAGATCTTTCGAGAACAACAAGTGAGGTAGGGCATCTAGCCCCAAGTCCGAACATCTGCTTTGGATCAGAAGACGAGAATGGTGTTCTAGCACCTCATATGGATGCTTTGGTAATAACTGCCACCATTCCTAACTATAATGTGCGGAGAGTCTTTGTCGACACAGGTAGCTCTGCGGATATTCTATTTTATGATTGTTTTAGAAATTTGAACTTAGATTTAGATTTGGACGAGGTCACGACCTAATTGGTAAGTTTTACCGGGGGAGCCCTAAGCCGTTGGGAGCAGTAGATCTTCTAGTTTCGCTGGGGGAGGACTCGTTTAGGAAAACCAAGTCAGTACGTTTCTTGGTAGTGGATGCACCGTCCTCGTATAACGCTATGCTTAGACGACCATCCTTAAGACAATTCCAAGAAGTGATTTAGGTCTATCACATAAAGTTGAAATTTCCTGCTAGGGACGAGGTTGAAGAAGTCCGAAGTGAATAGTACGGTTTGCGCAGATCGTATGTGGAAAGCATTAGGCAAAATGAAGAAGAGAGAAGGGGTCAAAACAGAGACAACACCACCAGAGCTAGCTAGGCAGGAGGAAATCCTAACGACAGTGTAAATAATCCCAGGAGATGACAACCGAGTCATACGAGTAGGAGCGACATTGAACCCGAAGGTTTTGGTCGAGTTGGTGGCTTTCTTGAGAAATAATGCTGACGTCTTCACCTAGTCTCCCCAGGATTTGGTTGGCATCGATACAGCGATAGCCGAGCATCACCTCAACCTCAACCCTACAGCAAAATCGATAAAGCAAAGAAGTGAAACTTCAGCCCAAAGAAGGAAGCCATTATCTAGGCAGAGGTGGAAAAGCTATTACGAGCTAAGCACGTCTAAGAGATACAGTTCCCATAATGGCTCTCCAATGTCTTACTGGTGCCAAAGATGGAGGAAGATTGGCGGATGTGCATCAACTTTAGAGACCTTAATCGTGCTTGCCCAAAGGAACACTATCCGTTGCCAATGATAGACCGGCTTGTGGTCTCCACCTCAAGCTGTGAATTGCTTAGCATGATGGATGCTTCTCAGGGGTACCATCAGATCAGGTTGGCCGGAGAAGATTGGAAGCGGGTTAGATTCATAACCCCGAAAGGAAAGTATTGCTATGTGGTCATGCCCTTTGGACTCAAGAATGCGGGAGCCACATACCAGCGGTTGGTGGACAAGATGTTTAAAGCTCAGCTCGGGAGAAACATGGAGGTATACGTGGACGACATGCTAGTCAAAAGCGCTAGTCGAAAGCCTTAACCAAGCCGAGTCGCAACGATGCCATTTTGAGTCATTGTAGTATAGTGGTGAGTATTCCCACCTGTCACGTGGGTGACCCGGGTTCGATCCTCGGAAACGATGCTATTTTGTTTTGTGGTTTTTAGTGGTTTTGAAAATAAAGGTTCATTTGGCTTGATATTATCGGAAATCGATTCGAATGTAAGATTCAATGTGTTTGTAGCTTGAAGAAATTAAAGGAAAATGAAAATTAAAGCAATTAAACTAACTAAACTAAACTAGGAAATGTATGTTGGTCGGATGCCTCGTCGTATGCCTCAATATAAAAATGCAAAGCAATAATGAAAATAAGTAAGAACAAGCAATGTTTCACCAAGTACAAGCATGAAAGCTCATGGTACAACCATGCTTGCATGAATATAAAAACTTGAATAATGCAAATTGACGAAAATCGAAAGCATGGATAGAAAGAGCAATGAAGATTGACGTCAAAGTTTAAAACTTTTTGGAAAACAACAAGAAACAAAGAGTAGATCTAAGATTCAACTTAAAACTATGCATGAAAATAAAAACCAAAACAAAGCATATGAAAAACTCAAAATAAAAACAACTCGAGACTCGATCTATGATCTAGACGTGTCACTCATCTAGATTCTATGGACGATTCATAAGATCTAACAAGAAATCAATGAGCTAAGGCAAAAGGCATAAAATTGAAGAACATGCATGAAAGTGAAGAACAAAGCATGAAATTAAAGAAAGCTTACTTGAATTAAAGGGAAGAAGTACAAAGCTTGAGTTAAATTACAACAAAGCAAAATCCAAAGGAGTACTTGAATTCTTCTTAGGCTTACAAACCCAAGGCAAAGTTTGAAAATTAAATCTAAAACCTAAGAGAGAGAAAATCAATCTAGAAATTAAGGGGAAAAATAAGCCCAAGCACATGCAAGAGTTGGGTGTCGGAAGGATGCCTTCTTCAGGTCAAGGAGTGGGGTTTATATAGTAATTTGTAGGGGCAAACTCATCAAATCGCCAAAGTTGCCGGACTCACAGTCGATCGACTGCGGGTCAGTCGATCGACTACTTTGCCAAATTGAGGTGAGCTACTGCCGAGCAGTCGATTTTTGAGCTTGCAGTCGATCCGTAGCCAGTCGATCCTAAGTCAAGCAGTCAATCGACTGCTCTAGTTCCAAGTGGTTTGGCTACTGGCGAGCAGTTGATTCTTCGCATTCAGTCGATCGACTGTCTTTCAGTCGATTTGTCGCCTTTCAGTCGATCTGAGCTGCCTTCGGCTCGGTTTTCTCGTTTCGGCATGGGTTTGGGCTCTAAAGTCTCAACTCAGAACTAGGCGCATGCTGGCAAGACATGGAGCGATTCTAACTCATTAAACTACCTACAACATAAGAGTTTTTAAGCTCAACAACCCACGAAACAAACAAACTATAACAACATTATGAATATAAAGCTCGAAACTCTTAAAACGGGAAAACAACCTATAATCTTAACAAAACTAGACTTAAAACTACTAAAAACAATTCTAATCTTTAATTAAAAATACGGGAAAAATACCACAATTACATGCAAAACACTCAGCTTGGGAGAAACATGGAGGTATACGTGGACGACATGCTAGTCAAAAGCGCTAGATCAACCTCGCATGTGGATGACCTGAGAGAGACTTTTAGTACCTTGAGAAAGTACAGGATGAAGCTTAATCCTAAGAAATGCGCGTTTGGGGTGCGAGCTGGAAAACTCTTTGGATACATAGTCACAGAAAAAGGAGTAGAAGTTAAACTAGAAAAAATCAAGGCCATTATGGACATGCAGCCCCCACGGAATGTCAAAGAGATGCAGTGCCTGGCAGGTCGAATAGCGGCCCTAAGCAGGTTTATCTCCCGTTCAGCAAAGAAGAGCCTGCCATTTGTCCGAGACTTGTGGTAGAAGGCCTAATTTCAGTGGGATGAGGAATGCCAAATATCATTCCAAAAGTTGAAGGAACATTTAGCGGGTATGTCACTGCTCACTAAGCCAGTGATGGGCGAGCCCTTGATCTTGTATATGTCCATAGATAGACAGGCAGTGAGCACGGTTTTGCTTAGAGAAGAGGGCAGGATACAGAATCCTTGCATGATGCCGAGCTCAGATATGTGGAGGTGGAACGAGCTATGCTAGCTCTGGTCGGGACAACTCGCAAGCTCCAGCCCTATTTTCTTTCACACAAAATAATAGCCAGAACTAATTTGCCCTTGAAGACAATAATGAGAAAACTGGAGGTCTTGGGACATTTGGTAAAGTGGATTATTGAGCTCAGTGAGTTCGATATACATTTCGAGGGACGAGCTGCGATCAAGGCCTTCATGCAAGAAATGACCAGCTCTCCCGAGGAAAAAAGGGAATGGACTATATATATAAATGGCTCAATGGGAAACTTAGGTTATGGAGTAGGAATATTACTGATAAACCCAGAAGGAGTGACTAAAGGGTACGCATTGCGAATGAATTATTGCTTATCTAACAATGGGGCGGAGTATGAAGCCCTGTTAAGAGGAATACAAATGGCAAAAGAGATAAGTGAAGAGCGAATATGTGCACGAGTGGACTCTCAATTGGTGTACAAGTAAATAAAAGGTGAATTTGATACGAGAGAAGAACATATGCAAAAATGTCCAGCTCAGTTCCATGAGATAGCCAGAACTATGGATGCTTTGAATGTACTCTAAATCCCCATGGAAGAAAATAGCCGAGTAGACTACTTGGCTAAGGTGGCTAGCTCGGCAACGGATTGTTAGGAAAGAGTGATCACCCTGTTAATGGCACATCTAGAATTCGGTGAAAGGGAAGTAAATGAATTGGAGGAGGAAGAATATTGGTGTTGTCCCCTCAAGGCATACCTGGAAAGAGGAGAGCTACCTGGTCACAAGAGACAGGTAGCGAAGGTACGAGTTAGGTCATCCATATTCTGTTTAGTCAAGGGAGAGTTGTTCAAGAGGGGTTTTGGATAACCCCTCTTACGATGCCTAAGTCTGAAGGAGGGTGCCCACATTCTCAAAGAAATCCACGAGGGATGTTGTGGTAATCACATGGGTGCCAGAGCATTATCGAGCAAGATAATGAGAGCGGGGTACTTTTGGCCACAGCTAAGGGAAGACGCAGAGAACTTTGTGAAGACATGTGATAGATGTCAGAAACACCCTCCCCTCATACATCGAACTGCAGAGGAGCTCGTGACAATGAGCTCTCCAAGCCCTTTTGATAAGTGGTGATAGACCTGGTTGGAGCTTTTACTATAGCTCCAGGCCAGAAGAAATTCTTAATAGTGGCTATAGACTATTTTAGCAAATGGGTAGAGGCTGAAGCCATAGCGAAAGTCACAAAGAACATGGTGATGCGATTTATGTGGAAAAATATGTTGTGTTGATTTGGTATCCCAAGGATACTGGTGTCAGATAATGGCACGCAGTTTATGGGAGCTTGAATACAGGCCTGGTGTGCAAAAATGAAGATATATCACCCTCAGGAAAATGGTCAGGTCGAGGTGACTAATCGTATTTTGATACAAGGGATTAAAGCACGACTCGAGAGGTCAGGGGGAAAGTGGGTAGAAGAGCTCAGTTCGACCTTATGGGCATGTCGAACTAACCCCAAGGAGAATACGGGAGAAACGCCATTCAGCTTGGTCTATGGCATGGTCGCCGTGATCCCTGCTATGATCGGCGTGGAAACCCATATAATACAGATGTTCGATGAAGGGCAGAACGAGCTGTTGAGGCAAGATGCGATGGATCTAATAGAGGAGAAGAGAGAATGAGCTTCCATAAAAATGGAGCACGTGAGGGGGAGAATTAGAGCAGCTTATAATAAGTCAGTGGTCAAGCGACAATTCCAAATAGGAGACCTGATGCTCCGCAAGGCTGATTTGGGCAAGATTAGGGGGAAATTGGATGTTACATGGAAGGGACCATATAAGATCACCAAGATTCTTGTAGGAGAAGCTTACGAGCTTGAACAGATGAACGGGATCAAACTACCGCGAGCATAGAACGTAGCAAATTTATGAATGTACTATATATAAATATTAGTGTACCAGGGTTGTTAACAAGGAAAATTGTGATTAATTTGATTTGTACCCCCAAAATTAGCCCGATTGGCCAAGGGGTGGATACCCCAAATATCTGACCTGATTGTCAGTTAAGGGCACGAGCCCCAAAAATTGGCCCGATTGGCTAAGGGGTGGATACCCCAAATACCTAACCTGATTGTCAATTAAGGGCACGAGCCCCAACAATTGGCCCGATTGGCCAAGGGGTGGATACCTTAAATGTCTTAACTTATTGTCAGTTAAGGGCACGTGCCCCAAAAATTAGCCATATTGGCCAAAGGATGGATACCTCAAATACCTTACCTGATTGTCAGTTAAGGGCACAAGCCCCAAAAATTAGCCCGATTGGCCAAAGGATGGATACCCCAAATGCCTGACCCGATTGTCAATTAAGGGAACGAGTCCCAAAAATTGGCCCGATTGGCCTAGGGGCAAGAGTTCCAGAAACTGATCAAAGGGCAAACACCATTTTGAACGAGCCAAGTAAAATTGATGAAACCCTTACGGGCGATCAGGCAAATTCAATCATAAAGTTTTGCAAGTCCGAGCATGATATAAAAATGCAAATTAAGAAATTTACGAACATTATAAGGCATTTCTTGCATTATTCTATTTTAAGGAAATACCAAGTACAAAGGCGTGGATTAATATGAAAATGCAAAGCCCAAACATCAGGATTGGCTGAATTTATACAGAGCAGAGGTGTCCTGGGATAGAGCTCGACCAGAAGAGTTTTTTAAGGATGGGGGGAGGCCCTTCTGTCTACAGCTAAGACTCAGCGAATGTGCCATAATTCCTGCTCAGTTTCATGAAGGCGGAGGTGGTACCCGTTCGCACGCTCAGCTTCAGACTGGACCTCACCAACAACGGTATATAAGCAGCGCACTAATCTAAGTAGATCTGCGCGCTCCTATTGGAGTTGCCGAAACAACTGGCGAAGCTCAGACCACTCACGCTTGTAGTGACGTTTTTTTTGCCTTTTCCTTTCTAGGAGTTTCCGCAGCTGGGGAAATTTCTCGCGAAGGTTGGCATTTTCCTCTGAAAGGAGGAAATTCTCATTGAAGAAAGAGAGATTTTTCTTCTTAAGAATATCTATTTCTTTTATTAGAGATTCAGAAGCCATAATAATAAGCCAGCAAAATGAAGAAAAGATGCTTATATAAATAACACATAATTACATGGGATAACATTAGGGTTCCTTGATTTAAGGAAACCCTAGAATGCAACAGACATATAAAAAAGAGAAGCAAAAATATTGTTCAGTACAGGCAAGATATAATAATATAAATCAACTAAGGAAAATCAGAGTAGATGACCAGCCTACGCCCCGTAATCTTCAGTACTCAATTCACCGCCGACCTGTCCAACCGCTCTGGAGCCTTCCCTGAAGTCCTTCTCGAACCGGGACCCGCCCTCCAGCTCACCCAGACCAGTGAAGGTTGGGGAGGAAGTAGTTATTGGCAGGTCAAGAGTAAAGGCTTGCTCTAGATGAGAAGAGGAGTCTTGGGCAGGAGCATTGAAGATCTAGATAATGTGCTTGGTAGATTCTGGGGAGCCAAGATGGTGAAGGCGATCGGCATCCGCATAAAAGGTAAAGCCTGTGGGCTCAGGAGGATCGTCCAAGGTTCTCTCGTGATCAAAGGGGGCAAAGGGGTTCTCCTTGGACCACTTCTCATAAGCGTCCAACCCAAAATGGTAGTAGGCTTCAGCTTTTGGGAGGAGAAGTTCAAATAGCTCTTGCGAGTGCAAAAAGGCTCGCCTAGTCTCCTCCCGGGCTATTTGGATGAGTTTCAGCCCCTCTTCCGAGTTAAGGAACTCGGTCCGCCCCTCGACCCAACCTTCAGATAAGCCCTCCGTTTGAGCCTCCATAATCCATTTCTTTGCCTTTTTTGCCTGAAGAAGCCTTCAGCTCGGGATTTCCCCAACTCAGCTTGAAACTCTGCTAAGCCAGGCTTGAATCCTTTAGTCTCAGCGCCTCTCACTTACAGAGATTCACCAGCCTTTTCTCCCGCTCCTTAAGGGCTGCATGCTCCTTGACAAGGTTAACATTCATTAAAGAACCCCGAGCTCGAGCAATTAGGATGGCCCTCTTAGCATCCGCCTGATGCAACCAGAGTTAAAAAAAAAGAAGGGAAGAGAATAATGGAGAAGAGGGAAAAGAGGAAGAGAAAATCCGGTTACCTTCGCTTCGTCCTGGCAAAGGGATTCGATTAGCTCGGGATCTGACCATTTTTCTAAGGTGCGACGGTCAGAAGCAGGGGATTGCCCTTGAATAAATTGGACTGCGACTTCCCCAGAGCAGTCTAATATAGAAGTGCTGGTGAATAAGGTCAGGTTTGGGTTTATCACCTTGGGCCCTGAAGGTGCAACCCCTTTCCCGGATCAAGCACACTTGCGTGAAATGGACGCTTGTACATCTTACGAATTGGAGTGGACCATTAAGTCCACATCAGGTCGGGAAGGTCCCTCGGGTATGGCCACACCCTCTAGTCTGGTTGATTCTTAAGGCCTGGTCAACCTTTTGAGATGACTCTTTTCCACGGGAGGGGCGGACTTTTGTTGGCGCTCAACAATTATCTTTTTCATCAGGGTGACTGGAAAAAAAAATGAAATGAATAATAATAATGATAGATAATGACAAAGAAGTAGAGCTAAATCCTCCATAAGACAAGAAAGATAGAAGCAAAAGGGGCAGAGCTGGACAGCTCTTTCAGTATACCAATCTCAGGAGCCAAAGGGCCAGTTTCCTCCCTGGAATTGAAGAAGCTTAGGACGATGAGGGAGAGAAGTTTGAACGGATGGAATATATTCTCATTTAGGGTTAGGATGATCTTTTTCAAGTCAGGAGGTCATTCTCCTCGGGTCGGGTGAGCCTGGGCTGGAAGGGTATTGATGGATATTGGGGAGAAACCCCAGTCACCCAAGCAATGGACAAAGAAGAATTTTTTCCTCTAGGCCTTGTTGGAGGAAGGGTTGTCGGTCAAAAACCGAACGCCGACTCTGGCCGATAGGTAGAAGAAGCCATAAGATGAACTTTTGGCTTGGAAGAGAGAGTAGAATAGCTAGGCTATGGGGATAAGCCCAGAAAATCGTGTAGCTAGATGGAATCTTATAATGATCCTAAAAGCATTAGGTACAAATTGATGTACCAGAATTCGGTACATCCAGAATACCGCCAGTATGAAGGGGTGGACGGGAAGGCTCAACCCGGCCTCAAAATTGATCGAGAAAGAAATTTAAATGATTAGATGGCGTCTGAGATGCCCTTTCACCGGCATTTGGGTTGATAAGGGAAAATGCATCGAAAATCTAGAATTTGTCCCTCAGCCCTTCCAAAGTCCGATCACTAATAGTAGATACAATATTATCAGGGCCGCCGCCCTTAATAGGATGGTTCCGTTCATCGGAGGAAGTTAAGGATAGCGTTGCCGAAGAAGACGTCGACAGGTGGAAGGAAGAGGAAGGAGAAGACATAATCGGAAAACTTGAAGGAGAATGGAAAAGTACCTGGTTTGAAGGGGGAGAGAAAGCCTCAATTGAAGAAGAAGATAAAGTTGCTTGACAAAGGATAATGCGAAATGGCAAAGGAAATTGATAAGCCGCGTAATATGAGGAAAGATATGTTTTGAAAAGAGATTTTTGGAAAAAGGAAGATTTGGCGGGATATGGGCATTTAATGCGTTTCAGGGAATAGTACACGAAGAGAAAGGTTGGGAATGCCAATCGATTGGGTGGAAACCGAGGTGGTACAACTCTTCCCAATCATTCAGGAGGGGGAGTGATTGGTACGACCTAATCGTACCTGACCTGAAGAGATTGAGAGCCATAAAACAACTCAGGTAGGACAGGCTAGGATGACCTGAACCTTTGCCCCAGTAAGGGGACTTAAACAGAAAGAGATGAACTTATAGCTCGGTAAGGCTCCTAGCCTGATCTCAGCTCCTGGGCAAGGCTTTATTATGATCAGGTCAAGAATGTGAGAAAAATCAGGTCAGGAATGCGAGAAAATTGATGACGGGGCTTAACTAGGCTCTGGTCGTCCCTGAGAGAACTACTTGATCAGATCGTCCAAAGGAGGATAACCTGATCAGGTCGTCCGAAATAACGGTCCAAGATTCACGGGCCTTTTTTCGGGATCTCGGAAGGGTCCCCATCTAGCTGGGGTTATAAATATCTTGGACCAAAGAGTCTAGAGGTATGATATTCTGAATACTCACCATTTCTTATTCCGATATAAAAACGCTTACTAACTTACACATCGGAGAGGATTCCATCCAAATTCCCTGTTTGGTCCTTTCTAACATGGTTCTGTGATCAATTTCAAGGAGAAAAACAAGTGATCTATGGTCGGATATTTTCCGAGTGAAACAAGTAAGGAAAAAAAGCCCCTTGCAATAGAGATTCTTATTTTGATTTTTAATACGATATATAAGGACCACTGCTACAACTTAATTGTGAAATGTCGATTGCTTGTTGAACCTTGTGAATTACGTGAAAGTAAGATACTCAAAATTAGAGAGTCAAAGAGTTAGGAAATGTTCTTGGTGAAAACATGTGAATAATAGACTTATTTAATAGATTTAAAAATTAATAAACTATAAAAATATAATATAAATCTGGTAAACTAATGCTTTGCAACCCATATTATATGAGTTTTATACTTTGAAACCCAAAGTTCTTTTTTTATTGTAAATAGCAACCCATACCATACAAGATTTGTCATTTGCAACTTTCATCTAATATTCCGTCAAAAAGTCACCGAAATAGCGCATGTGTTACACGTGCGTAGGTCCAGTAACTTTTTGAAGGGAATATGAGGTGGGATTGCATTAACGAATCCCGTATAATACGGATTATATCCCACAATAAAAATTTTAAGTTATAATATATCGGTTGCAAAAAATATTTTTTCCTTCAATCTGCTTTAACTAGCGAAGTTGCAAATAATATTATTATCTCGTTTGGTTTTGCTAACAAGAAGTTCTCTTCCGCTCATATACCTTTGCTCGAAATCGACCCATCGTTCTTTAATACTTGTTCTCTTGGTGAGTTTAAGGGGTCCCTGAAGACTTTTGAATTCAAGCTTAGGGTGTGGAATGAATGATGAATCATGGACTAGTGTGTCCGCAATGGTTTCTCTTCAATGATGATACACAGCGGCGGATCCAGTACCTGGCGAGCTTGGGCGGCCGCCCTAGCTGGATGCGCCGAATTCTTAGGTAGAGGTATAATTTTAAATATATACTTTAACTTGTTTTTATAAAACATTAATACTGCATGTATTATACAAAAGAGAGTTGGGGTGTAGTGGTTAAGAACCTTTGCTTGTATTGTAGGTTTGTGGTTCAATCCCTTTTGCATTTTATTTTATTTTTTTGTTTTTGAGGTTATTTGAAAATTTGACTTTTCTAACATTAATTAAAAAATCTTTAATCTAAATAAGAAGAAAAAAGAAATAATTATGAAAAATATATACAAACCTATATTTTTGGACACCACCAAAATTGTCAAATATTTTATTATTATTATTATTACTATTATCATTATTTAAATTAAAATTAAGTTTGTTTTTGTCATGTTTTTCAAACTAGGGTTTTTATCGAGGGATTTTTGAAAAAATTCAATTTATATGGGAACTCTTGCTATGTCTTTGTTCTTAATGCTTAACTATGATATGTTTGTTGATAAATCTTTGAGATTGATGTAAGGTACTTGGTGATTTGAATTTAGAATTGAATAATCTTCGAGGAATTTATTGAACACTTGAGTGGCATGCTCAATTTTTGAATTATATGAGTGGAATGACTAAAGCATGAAGTGTGATTTTGATTAACGATCATTCACCATATTCATAAGTTGGCGGTCAGTCAAACTATACCATTCAATTTGCCCTAATTGAAATTTGATCATAAATCCGCCACTAATAATACATTATATAACTTCAAGTAAATTGTTCTAATCTTGAAACTAAGACAGAAAATACACTCCATGTAAACACCCCCACCCCCCTAAAAAAAACAAAACACAGCTCTTTTGGAAAAAACTTGGTTCACCTCAGGGGCGGATCCAGGATCCTAAGTTTGGGGAGGCCGCATACAAAAAAGACAAATAATAATTGTGGTACATTATATAATAACAAATAATATAATAAAAATAAAAACCCAAATATTAATATTCATAATTAGTAACCAAGAGAGGGAAGTCTAAAATATGAAAAGAAAAAGAATTTATACTTTCGTCCCACAAATTTAGTTAAGTATTTCATTTTCTTCTGTTTCAGAATGATAGTTCAGTTATCATATTTAATAAATCATTAATTTCTCATTTTTACATATATCCTTCATTTTTTTTTTTGAAATAGCAAATCATATCTCGGTAAATGTAATATTGATGATAACAATACAAAATTTTGAAATTTTAATAAAAAATACATTAATTTTAAAACTAACTTCTTGAATTATTATTTGACATTAATAGATTAGGAAATGGTCTAATCGAAATAAAATAGATAAATTAATATTTTAAATATATAAATCACAAATTTCTTAATTTATGTAAAATTAACTGCATATCTATTAATATAAAACGGAGAGAGTATATTTTAAAATTTATGTCTGTGTTGTTGCGGTTGAGTGAGAGAAATAAATAAAAGAAACAAATATTAAAAAAAAAAGGTTCAATAAAAAAAAATAAGCACAAAATTGGTTGCGTCAAAAAAAAACACAAAACAAACAAAAGGTTGAGTGCGCCTCCAAAACATAAAAGTAAAAAAAAAAAGAAAAAGAAGAAAGAAAAAGAATTAAAGGCGAAAAAAAAATAGAGAAAAATTAAAAGGCGCAAAATTGTGATTATTAGTTGGTGCATAACCCACTACACCAACCATCCAAATTATATATTCAAGAAGGCCACATATTATATAATCAATATTAAAAAAATAATAAAATAAAATAAACATTATATAGAATTATAATTTTTGATTTTTTTTGCGGGTCTGTTGCCTCCTCGGACCTACTTGTAGATCCGCTCCCGATTCACCTAAATGGGCCATGAGTATTGGAATATAGAATGCAAGTGTTGCAAGCATATGAATGTAAGTTACTATCAATTTTAAATTGAAATAAATATTAAATAATTTTAATATATAATAATATTTAATTAAATTGCAAGCACATGAATATATGTTTTTTCTCAACAATAAAATTTATTTATCTTAAAAATTAAATTATGTGTTTTTAAATATTTCAATTGTTTCCTTTAATTTTATGTTATATTAGATTTCAAACTATTAAATAAATAAAAAAGGAAAAATCCCCATATAGTCCAAAACATAAAACCAATTGCCCTAAAACTCCATTGAATATAAAAGTTCCATAATAATCCAATTACTATGATATGCTAATAGATTCTTCTCAAGAGGAGGAGTTGAAACAATCAAATTATGATATGCTAATAAATTCATTTAATGCAATTTCAATTTTCCAAACTTGAAGTCTAACCAATAAAGTAAAATATGATAAATAAGGTAATTGTAACTTTACAAAAAAAACGTAGGGAAAATGACAATTAGGTATCTTTGTGTTCSACAAATCATCTTTCCATAATCTAAATTATATGAAATGCTATTACATGATTAATTACGAACTACTCTTTTAAAATTATAAATTATTTTGTTCAGATTGCGAACTACGTACTACTTTTTTAAAATTACAAACTACTTTGTTTATATAAGACTACTAAATTATCCTTTTTAACTATTTTATTTTGTTCTTCAAAAATTCAGAGCTACTCGTGTAAATTTAGAACTACTTACGTAAATTCAGAACTACTCGTTTAAATTCAGAACTACTCGTGTAAATTTCAGAACTACTTGTGTAATTTTAGAACTACGCGTGTAAATTTCAAAACTACTCGTGTAAATTTTGAAAAATTACACACTACTTCGTATAGTTTTTGGGAAATTACATACTATTTCGCATAGTTTTTTGAGAAATTAGGTACTACTTTGCATAATTTCAAAACTACTCGTTTAAATTTTGAAAAATTACACACTACTTCGTATAGTTTTTGGGAAATTACATACTACTTCGCATAATTCTTTGAGAAATTAGGTACTACTTTGCATAAATTGCATACTACTTCACAAAATATTTGAAAAATTACAAACTAATTTGCATAAATTGCTTACTACTTCACAAGATTTTTGAAAAATTACAAACTACTTTCTACCATTTTTAAAAAATTACATACTACTTTACTGAATTAATTACAAGCTATTATTATAAATTATTAAATAATACTATTAGTATTAAGTAATTAATTTTTTGGTTAGTTTCCTAGGTTATAATCATTGATACTTTAAAAGTACATGTTATTATGATTTAAAAGTCTAATTTCTAAATTATAATTATAAAAATAAATATGGATACAAGTTTATTCACATTCACATTAAAACTGCAAAATTATAATTAATATTCTCTCCTTTCCAACTTCAAAATTATAATTATAATGGGCTTATTTGTTGACTTTATATGCTAACTTTTAGTCTCATAATTTACATAGTTTAATAATTTAGRCAAATTGCTAAATTAGTGGGATTTGTAGTAGCAAATTGGGACATAGTTTAATGGGAACATATTTAATTTAGGGGAGAGAGAGATAGAGTTAGAGAGAAATAGAGAGAGGGAGATGTAGGGGTAATTTTGATAGTTTAAATACGATTTTGTATTAAATGGGAAATATTTGGTTTATATAGGAATAAAAATAGTCATTGGATTATATGGGAATTGGGATTGATGTTTTGGTAGTATTTGAGAATTTTCCCAATAAAAAATAATAAATGTAAAAATTAGAAAAATGATTAATTTACTTAAAATACATTTATTTGCTCCTAAGCAAATCTCTACGTGTAAAAAAACAAGAAAAAAAAAAAACAAGAAAAAAAAAAAAAAAGAAAACCACAAAGTTAGCTGAGAGATAAAGGGCGAAATGCAGTCCCAAACAGAGGGCAATTCTTTTGAAGATGAAGGGAGTGATATTAGGGCAAGTTCTAAAATCTTCCCCAAATTCCTTTGGATATGGTAACTCTATTTTCTCCTCTCACATTCCACTTTTTCCTCTCTGTTTATTTCGTCATTTTGGTTCAAAATCTGTTTCGGATTGCAATTCCCGTGAGAAATTGAAGCTTGGGCTGGGAAATATTAGAAACTTGGATGATGCTCTTTGTCTATATTATGATATGTCCAGAACGAGTCCTCTTCCCAGTGTCATTCAATTTAATCAATTGCTCTCTCGTCTTGTTAATCTCAAAGAGTATTCTGCTGCCATTCACCTTTTCGAAGATATCTGCTGCAATTTGGGGGTTTCAGTTGACGAATGTACTATGAATATTGGTGTTAACTGTTATTGCCTTTCTGACCGGGTTAATTTCGGGTTTTCCATTCTGGGTTGGTTCTTCAAGAGTGGTTGTGTACCAAACAAAATCACTTTTGGAACCTTGCTGAAGGGTTTGTTTCGAGAGAACAGGATTAACGAGGCACAAGAATTATTTAGGAAGATAGTTCGAGAAGAGTTGTGCGAGCCGAATGTCGTTGCTTATGGAACTGTGATCGATGGGCTTTGCAAGGCTGGTAACGTTGCTATGGCCATCGAGCTGCTTAGAGTAATGGAGAAAGGGAGGAGTTGTAAGCCTAATACCCATATATATAATATGATTATTGATGGCCTATGTAAGGACAACATAATAGACTCCGCAATGAAGCTATTCGATGAAATGTCTGAGAAAGGCATCCCTCCTGATGTCGTCACTTACAATGCTTTGATTTCTGGTTTATGTAATCTGAGTCGTTGGGGGGAAGCCAAAATGGTACTAAAGACGATGATTGACCACAAAATATATCCAGATGTGTTCACATTCAATAGCTTGATCGATGCACTATGTAAGGAGGGATTGGTGGATGAGGCAGAAGATGTACTCCGCATCATGAAGCAGCAAAATGTGAATCCTGACGTAATCACATACAACTCGTTGATGGATGGATATTGTCTCCAAGGACGCATGGATGAAGCGAGGAATGTCTTTGATTCTTCTATGGCTAGCATGAATGTTGCTCCTGATATTTGGAGTTTTAACATCCTGATTACTGGATATTGTAAGAAGAAGAAGATAGATGATGCTATGCGTATGTTCCGTGAGATGCCTCGTAAAGGGCTCAAGCCTGATTTGGCTACATATAACACTATATTGCAGGGGTTGTTCCKTGGAGGMARATGTTCTRWWGCRTTRGAGATWTTTGAGGAGATGCAAGCTGTTGGGCTAAWACCAAACTTCTATACGTATTGTAACGTGTTGGAYGGATTRTGTAGGAACGGKCAAGTCGAACGAGCATCATTGTTTTTGGATGCATTAGAGCGCAAAGAAGGAGAACATCTTCATATTKCTTACTAYAMTATYRTCATGGAYGGTTTCTGCAAAGCTAAAAAAATCGATGTAGCTCKAGCTATTTTCAGGGATCTTGCTGCTAAAGGGGTGGCACCTAATGTGGTAACCTACAACATCATGATTAAAGGATGTTTTCAAAACGGGCTACCGGAAGAAGCTAAAGATCTTCTTTTGGAAATGGAACGAGCAAATTTGTCGCCGAATGAGGTAACCTACAACGTACTTGTTCAAGGATTTCTTGGGAGAGGTGAATATGATGTTGTGGCAGGGTTTCTTGAGGAAATGGATGCTAAAGGATTCTACATGGATTCGTCTACATTTGAGTTGATGCTTGATTTACTCGACACAAAGGAAAAGAATCCTGCCCTTTTTAAAATTATTCAAAAGTGGGCTCCGAGTACTTTAAACCAGAAACAGTGAGCCAAATGAGGAGAAAATTAATGATTGTTGTGTACATGGCAATATGGGTAGCGGTTTGGACACTGGCTCTTTAAAACAGGTAATTTTTATTTGTTCTCTTTAATTATGAGCTAACTTACTTGACAAACTAACTATCTTGACAACAGGCATCACATAGTTGAAATTATTTTATAATTATTTAGAACTCGTAGACGGCTTCTAAATCTTGGGTGTTAGAGTTTTGCGAATAGTAAGAATCATTGCCTGATGTTGATGTAGGATTYAGAATCCTGTACATTTTAATGTGAAATCATGTTTGAAAAGTGATGATGATGTATTATTTTATTGTATTTTTAGTGGTATTAATATAAAAATAATTTTTATGATAGATGTCAAATTATGTTAGAAATTATTGGGTGAGGATTGAAAATTTGAATCCTAGCACAAATGGGCATTGAGATTAAGAATCCGAATCCTGAGTTTTGAGTCTTAGAAAACCAGAGCATCAACAACAGAATTTAATTTAATTTTACACACACACACACGGCATGTTGTCTGGTGTACCAAATGGAATTGAAAACGAAGGATCAGATGGTAATTATGGTATTTGTTCGTTTCAATTAACCTGGCAGCTTAATCTTTGGTCAATAAATGACTTTGAATAGTCACTTGCATAATAGAAATTAGATAAGTGCACGGTCTTGTTGCATGAATGATTAATGTGCCTACACTTGGATTTCCTGTTAATGGGCTTATAAAAAATCTCTCTTTTTTTTCCCAAGACTTGATATAAAATTATTTCTTAAAAGTTGAACTACCAAATAAAGGGGGTACTAACCTCAAAAATAGAGATCAGTGACCTAGAAAACCTTCAAACACGACACAGCGACCTCCAAAGAATCCGCAATCGTCTCAGCGACCTCGACTTCCTGCAAAACAGCGCCTAGAACGAGTCGGATTTCGAGCCCGTTAAGGCCCTCCGACGCTTAAGTTAATAAGCGAAAAGCACACTTCTTCTCTCTCAATAATATTAGTGCACTCAAAAATAATAAAATGCGTAAACAAGCATTAACCTCAAAAGAGAAGCCAAGGGCTCCTTTTATAGGGACAGGAGAAGAATCCCAATATCCAGGGTTACCTTTTATGATAAGAATTTCACGTATGCCAGGATTCTCACAATCGTCTCTTAATTAGGACTCCTCATTTATGGCCAGTTCCCATAAATAACAAAACTTCTCCATAGATATCCCAATTAAGCCGGGACATACAGCCCCCACTAGGAGCCCATT